>JADBJO010021120.1:0-17500 GCA_016801955.1 Conus betulinus | reverse complement strand
TTTAAGATTATTTGCAATATATTGTAGGGATGCTTAGAGGGGCATTTACATGCACTTAGATAACCACATTATGGATACACTTACATAGCCACAGACATTTATGCATCTCTCTCTCTCTCTCTCTGACTGCCTGTCTTCGTCTAATATCACATATGTGAACAGACGTAAAACTGAAGTGCTGCTACTACTTCAGACACACAAGGACATGCTGTGTGCAATTTACCAATCAGGAAACCACATGATGGAAAATCTGGAAGATGAAAGGAACATGGGCTGATGGCTCCTCCTCTATTATCAAGACGATTCAAACTGCGGGAGGTCTCTATCTGTCATTTGCGCACGTGATAGATGAGAACCTGGTCGACTGTCGTCACGATGCGTGGGCGAAAGGACGGTGGTCACTAAGATGAGACAATGGTCGCCAACAGAGGGATAGCTGGTCAGTGTCAATAACTTGGACAAAATGGCTCGATACAACCAGACAGATGTTTATCACCCTTTTGTCAAGAACGAAGGACAGTGGGCTATTGACAATGACTTTCACTACTTGACATGCTACGAGAATGTAGATAATAATCTCTCTCTCACTCTCTCTCTCCCCTCCGCATCTTGCTCCCACATGTCATCATCCACTTCTATCTCTCT
This sequence comes from Conus betulinus, assembly GCA_016801955.1. NCBI lineage: Eukaryota > Metazoa > Mollusca > Gastropoda > Neogastropoda > Conidae > Conus > Conus betulinus. The sequence continues at coordinate 16,855 of JADBJO010021120.1, read as the reverse complement.
CTCTCTCACACACACACACACACAAACTGACAAGCACACACATTCGGACAAACACACCCAGGGACACAGACAGATTCCTTCTCTCTCTCTCTCTCTCTCTCACACACACACACACACACCACACACACACACACACACACACACACACATGCGCATGCATACACACACATCTGCCTGTTTGTTTGTCTGTCTGTCTGTTTGCCTATCTGTCTGGTTGTCTGTCTGGGTGCCTGCCGGTCTGTCTGTCTCTTTCTTTCTCTCTTTCTCCCCCTTTCTCTCTTCATTCTGCCCCCCACATACTCTTCCTCCCTCCTCCTCCCCCATAGACACACACACTTGCTGACGCACACCCAGAATCACATACACACACACACACACACACACACACACACACACACACACACACACACACACACACACACACAGAGTAGTTGGATACAACAACAAGCATGAATATCTATATTTCATCATTTGGTTTCGTTTATCTTTCCTCTATTTATTTGTGTCATATATAAAACATGTACGGTTTTCAAAGGCATTAAACTATTGAATCTTGAACCACACACACACACACACACACACACACACACACACACACACACACACACACACACGTATACACTCACCACCACACACATATAGAGTGATAGTAATGACACAACCAATGTTTTAGTTTCAGTTTCATCAAGGTGTCACATCGTGTGGACTAGTCAATAGACGCTACTCCATATCCGCTAAAAGTTTCCAGATCATACTGCCCATGATGGATAAATGAATTAATGCAAAAGATGAAAGAATTTCAGAAGAGCCTCATGACTACGGCTTATCAGATGTCTGACCCACAGCATTAGCCCAACGCGCTGGTCAGACCTTGAATAACCTACCTAACATTGCTTGTGCCATTTTCATCATTGGATGTGTGTGTGTGTGTGGTGAGCGTACACGTGTGTACATGTGTGTGTGTGTGTGTGTGTGTGTGTGTGTGTGTGCAGAAGTGAGTGTGTGTGTGTGTGTGTGTGTGTGTGTGTGTGTGTGTGTGTGTGTGTGTGTGTGTGAGCTCGCACGCGTGCGCGCGTGTGTGTGTGTGTGTGTGTGTGTGTGTGTGTGTGTGTGTGTGTGTGTGTGTGTGTGTGTAGAATTCTTCTGAGTATATGCTATTTGCTTTGATGTGTTGTAGAGTTGTCCTTGCAAACGAAAGATGAAAGTAAGAATAGGATTCAAAGGAGTACAACACTTAGGAGAGATTGAGAGCAGAAAAGGTTCACTGGGGTAGGGAATATACTGGAGGCGAATAAAAGACTGAATATAATGGGGAGAATGCCGCTTTCTGGTATTTTATTATGTTTTTTTTTTTTTTTAAACCAAATGTGTGTGTGCGAGCGTGTGTGTGTGTGTGTGTGTGTGTGTGTGTGTGTGTGTTAATGAGGTTGTATGTGTGTGTGGTGTGCTGTGGTGTGTGTGTGTGTGTGTGTGTGTGTGTGTGTGTGTGTGTGTGTGTGTGTGTGTGTGTGCGTGCGTGCGTGCATGCGTGTGTGTGTGTGTGTGTGTCTGTGTGATTGTGTGTGTGTGCGCGCGTGCGCGCGCGTGTGTGTATGTGTGGGAAGAGAGAGAGAGAGAGAGAGAGAGAGAGAGAGAGAGAGAGAGAGAGAGAGTTGGGAGTGGGGCAAAGAGAGATTTCAGTATCAGTTTTCATTAACCTTTCCGTACGTCGCCAAAATTTTTGCGCGCTCTACTTCCTGGGTGTGCAGAAACCCATGCTTTCAATGGAGGAATGACCCCTCGCCGCACGCCGTGGGTGTACAGTAACCCATGGTTTCTGTACAGAAACTAATCCCTCGCCGTACGCCGCGGGTGTGTACAGTAACCCATGGTTTCTGTATAGAAACTAATCCTTTGCCGTACGTTGTGGGTGTACAGTAACCCCATGGTTTCTGTATAGAAACTAATCCTTTGCCGTACGTTGTGGGTGTACAGTAACCCATGGTTTGTGAGTAAGAGCTAATCCCTTGCCGTACATCGTGGGTGTACAGTAACCCACATCAGCTCGTAAAGCAACTTTGACTTTTCCTTCAGCAAACTTGCATGTACAATTCCATTTGCATGCGTTTACAAGTGTATTGTGAATCAGTTGTGCCTGCAAGTTGATAGTCTTGTTTGCTACTTGCGTGTGCTTGTATGCACCCAACCTGGACTTTTTCTCCTTCCTTTTTTCCTACAAGTCCCCGTATTTCCCATGGCCGACATTTTGGCATTCCAGGCTCTTCTTCATTTCGATGTAATTGGGTTAAAAAAAAATACATATCGCTGCTAGCGCCCTAATTCATACTATAATCAGTACTGCTGAAATAGATTTTAGATCAATGGATTTCAGACATACAATAATATCACAAAAAAAAAAAGGCATTATCAATCAGTTCTCCCAGTGAATCTCTTTTCTAAGGAAAAACAAATCACTCGGAATTGTTGTAGATAAATCAATCTAATGTAATAAACTAATAGTAATAACACTTATCGCAGACTTGAACTGGGATGTGATTGTGACGTCAACGTAAATTATGACGTCAACTTAAAATGACATAGGTAACTACATGACGAAAATAATAATATTGACGAGAGGAGAGAGCAAGAACTAACGGCCGAGGCTTTGGTGTGCAGCTTATTTTTATTTTGTTAAAAATCGTCGTTTTCTCCGTAGTGATACTATGTGAAGTTGACGTCATAATTTACGTTCACGTCACAGTGATTCACGCGTCTCTCTCTGTCTCTAGCGGCAAGCACGCATGACGTCACACCCACAACATATGGCGCGAACGGTTTTTTTTCATTGTAAGTGTGGGTGGCCTCACACCCACGACGTACAGCGCGCAAAGTTTGTTCTTTGAGAGTATGGGTGTAGTCACGCCCATGACGTACTGTATATTTTAGTGTCTATTTATATCCACAACATATGGCGCGAACGGTTTTCTTCTTTGTAAGTATGGGTGGCCTCACACCCACGACGTATAGCACGCAAGTTTTGTTCTTTGAGAGTATGGGTGTGATCACACCCACGACGTACTGTATATTTATTGTTTAATCATTTCTTTGTTTATATGCACAAAACAAAATAATTTTCAGTTGATATGTAGTATGATACATTATAGACAAAGTCATGAAATTTCAGGAAAGTTGAATCAAAATTACTTGAGTTTACAGAGCAAAAACCATGTGTGTGGGTGGTTTCACACCCACGGCGTACGGGAAAGGTTAAGTCTCTCTCTCTCTGTGTGTGTGTGTGTGTGTGTGTGTGTGTGTGTGTGTGTGTGTTTTCTGTCTGTCCGCGTGTCGTGTGAAGTATGTGTATGTAGTCATGTGTGTGTGTGTGTGTGTGTGTGTGTGTGTGTGTGTGTGTGTGAGTGTGTGTGTGTGCGCGCGCGCGCGCTATTTTTCTCTCTCATTCTCTCTGAATCTACATTATTTGTAAATGTCACATAATTTTGTTTGCTAAGTACTGTTTATTTCATTCATGTTTTGTCGTTATCAACTTTTTTTTTTGTTTGTTTCCTTTCCATGTATCATGCATACGCACACTAGATATTGTTTGTTACTTTTGTTGTTCTTGAGAGGATGGTGTAAAAAAAGCTGTTAGCTTATCCATGTTACCCATAGTCAAAATATTCGTATTCTCTCTCTCTCTCTCTAAACACCAGACCAGAACGGGTATTTGCTAGCCCTTTCCACCCCTACCCCCATCCTCTACCCCCACCCCCACCCCTTACACCACTACAATCACTTTTTTTTTCTCTAAATTTGTTGGAAGAAATCTTTGAAACAAGCCTTTTATCGTTCTTCCGCTCCCTCCGTCTCTCTCTCTCTCTCTCTCTGTATGTAATCCTATCCAAAACCAGACTGCAACGAGAAGGGGGGTGGGGGGGTGGGGGTGGGGGGGGGGGGTATGCACCGTAGCTGCTAGCCCCCACCCCCCACTCCACCCCACCTCCTCCCCCCACCGCCACCACTTTCTCCTCGCCTCCTTCCTACTTCTTCTCCTCTTCCATCCCCCCCTGATAGAAGTTGGGGGGGGGGGGGGGGGGGGCTGCTAGCCCCCACTCACCCCCCACCCACCACTACTACCACCACCATCACCACCACTTTCTCTCTTTGTGCCCTCCCCCTCCCTTTATCCCCCACCTTCTCCCTACCCCCAACACAGTCCACACCCACTCGCACACCTAGCCATCATCCCTGGGCACTACTCATTCCCTAGCCATACACTGCACCGGGAGGTCTTGCACTTCCTGAGCCTCCTGGACTAAAGCGCAGAAGGAACAGAAAATCCACACGATGAAGTCTTCTATAAAGCTTCCCGGGATGCCCTTCCTTTCGCGGATCTGCCCACGTGTCACCGCACCCAGGAGAAGGCTGACGGGAAAGAGATTGAAACCCAGGCAGCACAGACAGCAGTTGTTTCCCACCGCCTCCGCGTTCTTCCCGAATTGGTAACAAGGCACGAAATACGCGATGATACACAGCCCGATGTTGTCGAAGCATCCAAACAAGCCATGTTGCCAAGCAGCTGCGGACATGAGGAGGAGGAGGAGCAGCAAGAGCAGGAGGAGAAGGTCCACGAGCTGAGGATTTGTTTGGCTGGAGGAAGTGAGCTGGAACTTAGGCCACTTGATTTGAAAGATGGGAGGGTTTCTGGCAATTCAAGATGATGTCCAAGAGGCTTGGATTCAGACAGATCTGGAGACGATCGTAAGTACTGCCGATTTGAAAGAGGGTTTTCTGGTGTTGAAGATCTCCAAATTTTGATTCAGTTAGATCTCGAGAAGATGTCAGCACCGTCAATTTCTAAACTTTGATCCAGTTTGATCTGAAGTGGACGTTAGCTCTGCCGATTTGAAGGTGGGTTTCTGGTGTTCAAGATCTCCAGGTTTAACTCCAGTTAGATCTGGAGCAGATGTAAGTATTAACGATTTGAACGAGGATGGGTTGCTGGTGTTGAAATTTTCGCAGGCTTAGATTCAGTTAGATCTGGAGAAGATGTCAACACTGCCGATTTGAAAGAGAGTGGGTTTCTGGTGTTGAAGATCTCTAAACTTTGATTAAGTTCGATCTGAAGCGGATGTTAGCTCTGCCGATTTGAAGGAGAGTCTCTGGTGTTCAAGATCTCCGTGGTTTAGATCCAGTTCGATCTGAAGCAGATGTAAGCACTGATGATTTAAAGGAGGGTGGGTTCCTGGTTTTTAGATCTCCCAGGTTTTAGGTTCAGTTAGATCTGGAGCAGTGTGAGCACCCACAATTTGAAAGAATGTGGATTTCTGGGTGTTCATATATTCCAGGGTTTCTGCGGCGTAGAGTCTTTCACATGGGTGGTAACAACAGAACTACAAACAGATCTTGACGTTGTATTCACGCACACACACTGTGGCGATGCGATGCGTGGCGTCGCAGAAGGAAATGGAGCCCTGACAGCAAAACAAAACGACGGTTGCTGTGCAAGCCCGTGACATCAAGACCAACCTGTGTGACCTTCACCTTCGTAGATCTAATCGTGTGGATGTCGAATTATTTCAGCTGAAACACTTGCTTCGAATTCTTTCTTCTTTTTTTTTTTCTAAAAGAGAATAAATCGTGCTGATTTTATTTATTTTATTTATTTATTTTTAGTAAGGGGTAACGTTAGTTCGACTGTATTTTCAAAGAAATATGTTTGAACTGATGCTCAGTTTTGTAAGGTCACTTCCGATTGGATAGGTTTCACATCGGAACAGTAGGCTCATAATTACGTCATATTTCACCTAAATGTCATGACGTTTTCGCTTCGATTACGTATACCGTTTTTTTTTTTTTTAAATGAAATAAAAGTAGTGCGCAAATTTCAAAATGAAATACTGTCATTCTGGCTAGACATCATAAAAGCATAGGCTTACACAATCTCTCATCAAACATGACTCTGAAGATCAAGATGGGAGCCGTCACAAGATAATTCTACAAGATCTCTTTTTGATCTTGAATATTGCGGTTCATGTAAGATAGGCCAGTTCACAGATTCCGAAAAAGAAACAAAACGTTAAGGTAAGAGTGGGGAGGGGGGGGGGGGGGGGGGGGGGGGGGGGGGGGGAGGGTACGCATACGACTTGACACATGGCATGATTGACGGTGAAATTAATATTTAAAAAAATAATACCAGAACGTGATGGATTAAAATATTGGAGAGACATATATATATATATATATATATATATATATATATATATATATATATATATATATATGTATGTGTGTGTGTGTGTGTGTGTGTGTGTGTGGTGGTAAGAGAGAGAGAGAGAGAGAGAGAGAGAGAGAGAGAGAGAGAGAAGATAGAGAGAAAACCAGCCTGAAAATTCGTTGTTGTTGGGATCTAAAACTGAACAAAAGTTTAATAAAACATCGCCCTCTTCGTTTTATACGGGAGAGAGCCCCCCCCCCCCCCCCCCCCTCCCCCTCCCCTCCCCTCCACCCGCGCGCACACACACACACACACACACACCGGCGGAACCGATTTCAGCGGAAACCCCAAGGACATGGTGTTTTGCAATCCACCCATCAGGAAAGCGCGGGGTGGCAAATCAAGGAGGCAAATGGAACAGCGATCAATGGCTCCTCAAGGCAAGACGACTCAAACAGCACGTTCCCGCAGCTGGAGGTCTCTGTGTGTCATTAGCGCACGTGAAAAATGTGAACAAGAAAACCTGGGTGGACAGTCGTGACGATGCGCCAGGGAACGGAGGGTCACTAAGAACTCTGGTAAGTTAGGGAACGGAGGGTCACTAAGAACTCTGGTAAGTTAGTTACATAGGACAGGGAAAGGAGGCATGGTCAGTGAGTCTGTCTATGATTTGGACTAGATGACTGGAGATGAGCAGGGAGACGTTTATCATCCTTTCTCCAGGGAAGCAGACAAGGATATTGGGATCGTGACGACGGGGGGGGGTGGGGTGGGGGGTGGGGGGGGGGGGGGGGGGGGGGGGAGGCACTCGATAGATGACGAGAACTTCGAATAGAATGACATGATATGAAGCATGTGGACAGTCGTCTTTATCTGTCTGTCTGTCTGTCTGCCCGTCTGTCTGTCTGTCTCTGTCTGTCTGTCTGTCTCTCCTCTTTCTCTCTCTGCTCCTTCCCACCCCCCCCCCCCTCCCCCCCCCCCCCCCCCGCCCCCCTCTCTCTCTCTCTCTCTCTCTCTCTCCTCCTCTCCTCTCTCTCTCTCTCTCTCTCTCTCTCTCACATTTACAAAACGTTGACATTATGCTTCGAGGATTCATTCTTTCTTTAATCTTGTAGAATTTATGGACAATGTATTGTGAAACTTTTCAACATTAGGTGGCCACTTTGATCTCCTATCGTTATGTAAGAACACCACCTGTCTGATACACAATACCCTTTTTGCCGTGTATCATTCAAAGATTTCAGTCTGTCAAAATAGATTTACACACAGTTCCAAATCTTTGGGAGGGTTGCTTCTGGTGCTTTTTCAGCTGAATCTGCTCAAATATGTTGCAGACCACACTCCCCCTGACGGTTCCATCTGCACTGCTGAATTCGCAAGCTTCGTCCTGGCTCTCAAGACACTCTTTCGATCTGTACATAAGGATTTGCTCATCTATCAATCCGTTCTTACTCTGGAGTCTATTGCTGGCGCGCCACCAGTTCACCACCCCAGAAACTCGTAAACTTTTTGTAACTTTACAATTCTCTGTAATCTGATGGCTATAATGTTATTCTTGATTTGAGTTTTAGTTATGTTGGCATTTGATACAGTGTAGGGGCTTATCATCTTGCCACGAATGTAAAAAAAAAAAAAAAAAAAAAAAAAGGAAAGAAGAAAGAAAATATAATACAGTATAGGCAAATCGTCTATTCTCAGCACAGGTCTGAACGCCAAAGTTTAGAGTTACGTCGAAGACATCCGGAGAAAAGGCCAAGAACTCACAAATGGATGACAATTTTTTTTTCTTTTTTCTTTCTTTCTTTCTTTCTTTTTTTTTTTTTTTTTTAACAGATCCGACCAAAACATGAGGAAATCGGACATCTTCCACTTGTGGCTACAAAGAAGAGTTTTGTGTCTCAGGCCCTTCATTTTACCCCCCATTCATGTCCTATGAAGGATGCTTTTAGAGAGTGATTTGCTTTGCATGGCGTGATGCATGAATACTTTGAGGCAGCATCTATGAAGACGAGATGTTCCACCACGTGTGATTTTTCAGCTTCTGAAGGTAGTAAATGGTCTTCACTAGCATGTCAATCTGGTTTTGCGCGCTCTATTATTACCGACTGATCACCTCACCTCTCTCCCTTCTTGTCCCGCCCCTGTTTCCTTTCACAACACAGCAGCAGCAGCAGCAGCAGCATAGCAGCAGCAGCAGCAGTGATAGTAATACTTCCCCGACTCTCACTGAAGACAGCACGTATCTCCTCTCTTTGCCTCCCGATTACCATTCCCGCGCATCCCCACTTTCATTTTGAGTTCCCTTTCTCTAACGCGCAGTGCACATACGTGCATGCAGGCTTAATTCTGCATGAAGTGAAAACAGCTTAAGGTGGCTTACCGCCAGTGTCATCAGCGTAGAAGATCAATAAAAATTTTCGCCAGTTCTTAAGAACTGGGGAGTGTTTACACTCCCATTCTGGAAAAAAAAAAAACCGTCGGTGTGAAAATAAATCACGTATTTTTTTTTGCCGGACGATGTGCATAGCATTTTGGACATGATGCACGCACGGATATTTCCGTCCTAAGTACGTAATATTTTTGCGTTTATATATAGGATATGATAAAGGTTTTTATGAAAAAGTAATTTGACATTGCAATAACCTTGATAAGGCTCCCTGGGGTAAGTTGGGCTATAATTATTAAATGAAACTGCCTATCTCTGTCTTTGTCTCAGAACACACACGTTTTGTCTGTCTCTCTGTCTGTGTGTTTCTCTGTCTCATAAAGAAACGCGCGCGCGCGCGTCCAAGCACGCACCCACGCTCACACACACACACACACACACACGGACGTGAATCTAACAGAAACCCCTAAGGGCACAATGCGCGCACTTCATCTGTCAGTCAATCACTGACTGGCAAACTAGGAGAGAAATGGAACAGGTAATGACAGCGCCTCCAGCGTCACGGCCAATCACAGCAGATAGGGAGTCAGACAAACCCGTAGGAAGGCCACGTGTGCCACACATGCACGAGAGATACCAAGCCTGGGAGGAGACTCCCTCCGTGACAGGAAGGCTCAGAAAACATGGTTGCCAGGCACTGGCAGCAGGGTAGGGGAGAGGAGAACAGATGGGCAATATAAAATCAGGCAGTGTGCGAAGCGTCCATTCGCACTCGAAGAGGTAAAGAGGAAGACCGGATATCTACACTGCAAGAGACTTTTTAACAGTGAATATCAATGAGCGAGTGAACATACACACTTAAGTCCACACACACATAACACACGCACGCACGCACGCACGCGCACGCGCGCGCGCTCGCGCGCGCGCACACACACACACACACATACACACACACACTCACATAGCTACACACACACACACACACACACACACACACACACACACAAAGCAGGCACGCACGCATACACACTGTAGGGGAACAGGAAATGCGCAGAACAGACCATTTCAATTTACGAACCCATTTACCGAACGGGGCACCTCAAGAAACAAGGCGAATCTGAAAAGAGGGAGCGGGGGCAAGGTGGGGTCTGGGGGACAGGGATACGACAAAGGAGAAGCAAGCCAGGCAACTTAGAGTAGGAAGACTGTGGGGGGAAGACAGGAGGGAGGGAGGGGGGAGATGAGTGTGGTGGTTGAAGGGGGGCGGGAGGGCGGAGGGCGACCGGAGGGATGTGGCAGCCGGGTAGACGGAAGATCAGATATACACCTCTGCGCGGAAATTCTCTGCGCGCCTTTTAGGCCAGGCGATGCGAAGCTTCAGCGTGGTTGATCTTTATGTTTGCATACTCAGAGACTGGCGGTAATTGGGGTAATTCCTAAACGTCTCTGTTTGGATCCCAAATGTCGAGAGGAAAGAAGAGACCCGGGCAGGAAAGAGATGAGTAACCAAAATGATCAGAAACAAACGAGTATTTATGAGTTTGCCCTATGGGTTGCCCAGGGAATAATATAAACGCCTTCCTTATATCAGTCCTTCTCAGCTTACCCAAGTTGTGAACATAATTATAGCACCATGCAACGTAAGGGTTGGTGTGTATCCAAAATAATAAGGATCGTTGTGTTAGCCTGTTGTTTGGGGTGGTTGTACTTTTTGCATTTCGGTGTCTACTTTCTATCCAACGCTCCCCCTGTTGCTTGTGAAATATCAGGTTCTAGCCTGCACTTCCCTTAAGTTTTTTCATGGCAATTTTCGGTTTTGGGTTTTTTTGTTTGTTGTTTGGGTTGTCTGTTCGGTTGAGTTTTGTTTTTTTTTCTTTTCTGCATTTTTTTTCTTTTTTTTCTGTCTACTACTTTTCTTCTTTTCGTCACTTGATTATATAGACTCTTCCTACCTGTTTCCTGGGTGCTGCTTCCTATATTTTTCTCCTATAACATGCCTCTTACAATATTGTGTGTCAGTGCTTTCTTCAATTTTTTTTCACAACGGTACGATTTCTTCTCGTTCCCGCAGTATTTTTTTTAGTTTAGCATACTCTTATCACTACTTTTCTTTTTCCCTGTTGCAACGATGGTGGGCTCTTAGCGTGGTGTCCAATACTTATTCCATTTTTGTTTCATTTGTTAACCAACCACATGGTCCCTGTGAATGGGCTGAATGCCTTTTTCTACTTCAAATTCCTACCTTTTTCGTACCTATAAGAATTTTACTACACAGCCTATGCTATCATGTGTATGAACATGGGGAAAAGAGGAGAACTGTGGAGATGACATGCCCATAGAAGGTAACATGGCCCTATCGAAAAATAGACTTCCGCTAACAAACAACATCACTTTCATCAAGGTCCTCGCACTTCGTATGTTTGTGAATGAGACAAAATACGATGCCGCTTTGCACCTCTTAGGTTTCGTTGAGGCAAAGACGAAGAAACATCTGTGGGGGGGGGGGGGTAGCCGGACAATGAAAAGGATCAGAACGAGGAGACACAGATCCATTCTTGCCCGACTATATAGAAGAGACTTGCGATGGCCAAGTTGCGACGAGGACGTCACAAGTTCAAGTGATTTATGCCTTCGCCTTCGTTTTTATTATTGTCCTAATGGTCCGTAATTTTATGTGACTGCGGAAGAAAACGACATACGCAGGTCGAAACGCGTTTCGATGTTTTTATTTTATCGTCTTGTTACTTGTACCTGTTATCTGGTGCATTACTATAACCTCTTAATTTCTTTAAAAAAAAAAAGAAAAGGCAAAAACAAAAAAAAACCTTTCAATTTCCGCCTCTTCCGTTCCTCCGCTCACTTAAAAAATTATATAAAAAAAAAAGTTATATTCATGTTCTGGTTGTATCGCGAGAAGGCCATTAGGTAGCAAAAAATAAAAAGAAAAGAGAATTTTTTGAAAAAAAAATAAACAACAACACAAAATGTAATATAAAATAAGATAATGCTATTGATAATAACCAATGACGGGGGTAGGACTATGCTGCAGGGTGTTAAAAGCGGGTGTCTCAGGCAGATTAAAAGCGGTAATTGCAGTCTTGTTGGTCAAAACGATAGGGTCGTGTAGAACAAAAAAAAAGCTTAGTCTGTCTGCTGCTTGATCGAAGGGCTGCATGTAGGTGTGGGACGTAAATGTGAAGTTTACAATACAGGCGTACTGGATGAACACGTGAGCTCGTTGCTCTTGCAAACAACAACAACAACAAAAAAAAGGAGTATTTTAACACCACACGCTGGTGTAGGACCAACTGCGGTGAAAAAAAATAGGTATAGCAGTACGTTGAGGCTGGTTGACGCGACACAATCCAGGTACGGGAAGTATGGTGTACAGTGCTGCTCAGGGTGTTGGATAGGGGTGGCATGTGTAGCGAGAAAAGGTAATGGGTAGTGTGGGAGGTGTATAGGCAGGGGGGCTGGAGACAAATGTAGCACAAAGTAGTGTTACTGTAACTACTGCTGATAACACATGCCGTGAAAATTTTTTGGTCAGTATAGGAAAAAATACTGCTCCTAGTAAAAAAAAAAAAAAAATAAAAAAAAAAGTGTACAATGTAGTAAAACCAAGACGTAATCTGACGAAAAAAGAACTCATTTTCTGTGATTCATGGAAATGAAATCTGGAAAAAATGAATGCATAAAAAGGGGGAGAAGAGAAAGAAAGTCGATTTAGTTCTTTCACTGGCAAGGTAGGGGGGTGCGGACCCCCAACCCCACCACCCCCAAGCGGCCGTCATCCCCTTGCGGGCCCATTGGCACAAATCTCTTCAGACCTGATTTTGATTCAAGTCCCGGAGGCGCTGGTGTGGCAAAAGAAAGCGGTCAGCCAAGTGCCAGACTTTCCAGCACGGCGGCTAACAAGGCTTCAAGAGTATCAAGAACTTCCTGCACACTTTGAAACCTTCAAGATGAACTTTCCTCCATTAGTAAACTGGAGCATGTGCTCGGAAATGAGGCCTGTCCCCGAAGGATTTGAGATTCTGAAAGGAAGACCCTACGGATATTATTAAGGGTGTACTCGAGATTTTTTTTTTCCAGTGGTGGGTTGGGTACAACAGGGACTTTGATAAGCCTGGTATTAAAGAGTTTCTGAAAGAAACCGTGGCTGTGGAGGTGCTGAATACCGTCTGATCTTTGATGTATTTGATATTATCGTTATATAATTATCTAGCAGATGTGCGTTGTCATCGGCTCCTGCGACCTCGTATTATCCTACTGAGCTCATGCATTTGTGGATGCTGATACTGAACACACAAACTGTGCGCGCGCACACACACAACACACACACACACACACACACACGCGCGCGCGCGCGCGCGCGCGCGTGATAGTCGGAGAAAGAAAGGGAAATATGTGTGTGTGTGTGTGTGTTGTTTGTGTGTGTGTGTGTGTATGTGTGTGTGTGTGTGTGTGTGTGTGTGGTGTGTGTGTGCGCGCGCGCGCGCGTGCGTGCGTGCGTGCGTGTGTGTGTGTGTGTGTGTGAGAGAGAGAGGGAGAAGGAGAGAGAGAGGAGAGAGAGAGAGAGAGAGAGAGAGAGAGAGAGAGAGGAGAGAGAGAGAGAGACAGACAGACAGACAGACAGACAGACAGACACTGTATACATCCTTATTCTTTTTCTTAGATAAAAAATAGTAATGTACGACAGTGACCACTCATGACGAATACAAAGCACACAGCTCTCGTTTCCTTCGTTTCCCACTACATTAGATTCAAATACTACCCCTCAGCATTTTGCCTCGACAGCAAGGATTGGAAAAATGGAGTGGAGGGGCTTGAAGTGGAAAGGGGGTGGGTGGGGGGAGGGGGTGTGAAGGGAAGAAGAAGAACATGACACTCGTAATGTACACGATTCCTTTCTCGTCTATCCAAATAGACTAAAAACAAAAACTAGTAGCGCTTTTTTTCTACTGGGTGATGGCGACCAGACGCATTGAACTGAAACACACACAGACACACAGACACAAGACCCCCCCCCCCCCCCCCCCCCCCACACACACACACACACGCACACACACACACATCCCCCCCCCTTCCCCCTCCGACTATCCTTATTTCCCTCCCCATTTCTCTCTCTGTTCTGCCCCCCCCCCCCCCCCCCCCCCTTAATTTAAATAAAAATTCAGGGCCATACTTTTCCTTCCCTCTTATCTAACACAGTCATCTAGCCACACAGCCATTGAAACACACATCTAGGTTAAAAAAAAATCTTAATGACGCAACTCTTCTTTTTGTAGGGAGTGGGGAACGGGGAGGGAGGGGGATATTAACGTCAGTGCTGTCTACACGGAATTAAAAACATCTCTTCTCTAGATTTTCCTGGGGGTGGGGTGGAGTTTTGAGGTAAGGTAAGGTAAGGCAATGTTGCTTATAGCAACATTGCCTTACCTTACCTTGTTGCTTATAGCCCAGCCGACCGCAAAGGGCCACATCAGGGCTGTCACCACGTTAAAGTCAACTCACAAGTCATCAAAAAAAAAAAAAAAAAAAAAAAAACACATCTCTTTAAAATACATAGCCGTAGGGGGAAGTGTGCATAAGTGTGATGGCGTAATGTTTGTGTGTTTGAAATTATCATTGTCATCACCATTATCATTATCACTAGTAGTAGTTGCAGTTGTAGTAGTAGTATAGCAGTAGTAGTAGTATAATTATTATTATTATCTTTATTATTATCATTGTTTGTTGTTGTTATTAATATTTATTATTATTATTGTTATTGTTATTATTATCATCATTACTGTTTCTATTATTATTGTAATTATCCTCATCACTATTTCTATTATCATTCTTCATCATCATCTTTTTCTTCTCCTTATTTCTATTATTGTTGTTTTTGTTGTTGTCGTTACCATCATTATCATCCTCATTTCTCTTCTTCTCTTCTTCTTCTTCTTCTTCTTCCATCCATCATCATCATCATCATCATCATCATCATCTTCTTCTCTCTCTTCTTCTTCTTCTTCTTCTTCTTCTTCTCCTCTACTTCTCCTTGTTGTTGTTGTTTGTTGTTGTTGTTGTTGTTGTTGTTCTTCTTCTTCTTCTTCTTCTTCTTCTCAGTTTCTCTCCACCACTGTCTAGTCCATGCTCCTTAGTAGCATTTCCCCCAACGCATTCATTTCAGCATTCGCCTCTCACTGGAATGCGTCCCGTCGCAGCCCTGATGCAGTCAATCCACAGGGCGCAAACAGTTTCAGGTGGCAGTGACACAACCTGCCAGAGCGCTGCTGTCAAACCACAATGGCGGCAGTCATTGAAGACTATTCCAATGCATGACATGCAGGAAGCCCAAAACCCCTACTGCCACTGTCACTGCTGCCAAGTCACTGCGGTGGAAGTCAGTGGTGTTATGTGGAGACACACGACAAGCAGACATCGCTTTGTGCGCGCGCGCGCGTGCGTGTGCGCGCACACACACACACACACACACACACATACACACACACACGCACGCACTCACGCACGCACGCACGCACACCACACACACACACACACACACACACACACACACACACACACACACACACACACACACAACAAACACATACACGCGCGCGCGCACGCACACACACACAAATACACACACACATGCACGCACGCGCGGGCGCGCGCGCGCGCGCACACGCACACACACCACAACACACACACACACACATTGACAGAGAGAGAGAGAGAGAGAGATGAGAGAGAGAGAGAGAGAGAGAGATAGCGACACACGGTACCCACACACACCACACACACACACACACACAACACACACACCACACACACACACACACTTATTGACAACAATAATTGTTCAGTCGCGAAACCAGCGAAATTGGCCGGCCGTCTCCACTTCCAGTGGCAGTCATTTATGAACTTGCCGATCGGGCGCAGGCATAGGTTAAGGATGGAGAAGACATTGAAACTGAGGGCAGCACGAAGAAAAATATTTCAATCTACATTGAAACTGAGGGCAGCACGAAGAAAAATATTTCAGTCTGCTTTCGTTGCTATTGTTGGACACCTCGCTACTGGACTTGTTTCATTCCTGTTTTTTTTTTTTCACAGCCATTTGCGCTTTCAGCCAAGCGCGCTTGGAAGGCCAAGAAAAACCTCCACAAAGGTCGATCAGTCCTTTGTTTACTGGATCCAGATTTCTGATTCGGATCATCACGATCTATCTCTCTCTATCTCTCTCTCTATCTATCCATCCATCCATCCATCCATCCATCCATCTGTCTATCTATCCATCCATCTCTATCTATCTATCTATTTACATGTACATTGCATGGATCAGGCAAACAGCTCACCACCTCCTGTACATCTACCTCGCCAGTGGTAAACTTCAGCAATTGTTTTCATACTGAAGTATGGGTGATG
Source organism: Conus betulinus (assembly GCA_016801955.1). Lineage (NCBI taxonomy): Eukaryota > Metazoa > Mollusca > Gastropoda > Neogastropoda > Conidae > Conus > Conus betulinus. The sequence continues at coordinate 857 of JADBJO010021120.1, read as the reverse complement.
CAGGGGGTTGTGGGGGATAGGTCGCAGAAAGGGAAGTATACAGGTGGAGGGGAAGGAATGTGGGGGCGGGGGTGAGAAGGGGAGGAGGCAGCAGCGACAGGGAGGGAGGGGGAGGGGAGAGAACTCTCTTCTGTTACTCAGTGTGTGACGTTATGTCTGATCGGTGCGCCTCGGGTTCTTCTCCTGTCTCTGAATATTGGCGACGGAATTTGGCGACAGCGAAGTTGTCTTGTGGAGAAAGCTTCAAGCCTCAGGGTTTGATCGAATTGAAAAAAAAGGGTTAATTAAGTTAGTCATATACCACTGATTGTGTTTGTCACACACAGTACGAGCATCTTTTAGTGACCGATTCCCTTTCAACGTTAAATGAAAACCCAGACTTCCGTGTCTGTGGTTTTTGAGAGAGAGAGAGAGAGAGAGAGGAGAGAGGAGAGGAGAGTTAGTTAGTTTATGGGTAGTTTGTCAAGAGAGGTCCAGGAAAAGCCTTCAACCCCCCGTCCTTGTTGAACGATTTCTGGGGATCAAAATCGACCTCCCCCCCCCTCTTTAACGCTGTTGGAACACCGGCTTGTGTTTAATGAAAGCCAAGATGTGCAAGGTTGTCCCTCAGACACTCTACACACAGACAACCCGACCCAGACACACAACCACACGCCACACAACGCACACACCCCCACACACAGAAGAAAAGGAGGAGGAGAGGAGGAGAGGAAGGAGAGAGAGAGAGAGAGGAAGAGAGCAGAGAGAGAGAGAGAGCAGGGAGAGAGAGAGAGACAGACTGACAGGGTGCTGGGGTATGCAGACAACACGAGGTGGCTGTGGGGGTGGGGTGGAACACACACACACAGCAACACACT
>JADBJO010021119.1:17500-25000 GCA_016801955.1 Conus betulinus | reverse complement strand
AGGGAATAACAATCAAAACTAACAAACCAGCGCACAAAACCAACAGACAACGTAAGCGCAAAAACAAACAAACAAACTAGCACCCACACCAAAACAACAAAAACAAACTTTCACACAAACACACAAATCACTACCATGGCGCAAAAAAAAAAAATTAATAAACGAACGATTCAACCAGCAAGCAGGGAAATGATCAACTAAACCAACTACCGCACAAATACTCCAAAAAGTAAACAAACAAACCCAATAGTTGAAAAAAAAGAAAAATAAGTCAACGATTACATGAAAACAAAGACTAAAACAAACATTGTCATGAATCAAACAAGCAAACGAGCAATGCGACAAGCAAACCAACAAAACTGCACAAACAATTACATAAACCATTAAATACCACACCAACCAGCCACCCAGCAAAACCGGCTGTCCTTATGCTTACAGTTAGTTTCAAAGGGAGGTCACTGCTGGTGGAAATTGAAACAATTTTTTTTAAAGGAAATTACAGTAAATCCGCCACATCACATGAACAAAAAAAAAAAAGGGACGAAACAAAACACGACGCGTTTCGACCTCTGAACGCCTATCTGTCGCCGAATTCTAGAAAATAAGTCATTGCTCGTTCTTCGTTTTGATCATTGTCTTGAATGTTGTTCTATCTTGCCTGAAGACGACTTAAGAGGTCGAAAACGCGTCGTGTTTTGTCTTGTAATTTGCTTGTACCTGTTACCTGGCGGATTCACTTACTTGCTTTTTTTAAATTTTATTTTCTTTCCATTTCTTTTCCTTTTTCCTCTTTCCCCCCTTTTTTGCTCCTTTTTTTTTTCTTTATTCTTCCAGGCAGACCTGAGGGTGTCGACGATGCCAAGGTGAAGGACGATCTCCGCCAGAGGTGGTTAAACAGGTGGGCACCTGCATGCCGTCAGACGAGCCTGATGGTAGTCTGAGTGAAACGTGCAGGTCAGCAGCCTCACTGTCCGTTTCGTTCTGAGAGAGAGAGAGAGAGAGATCGAGAGAGAGGAGAGGAGAGAGGAGAGAGAGAGAGAGAGAGAGTATGTGCAGAGTGTGTGTGAGAGAGAGAAAGAGAAAGAGAGAGACAGAGAAGCAGACAGAGAATAAACAGATAGACAGATAAGCAGATAGATAGTGGATAGAGAGACGGAGTTTGTGTATGTGCGTGTGAGGAGAGAGAGAGACAGAGAAGGGCAGACAGAAACAGAAGACAGACAAGCAGGCAGACAGACAGAGATATTGCACAGACGGGGAGGGCAACAGAAAGACAGACAAAGCAGGCACAGACAGATATATTGCACAAAACAATAGACAGACAGACAGGTAGATAGATAGATAGAAAGATAGATCTAGAGATATATAGATAGATCGATAGATGGATAGGTAGGTAGGTAGGTAGAAAGATGTGTGGGGGGGGGGGGGGGGGGGGGGGGGGGGGGGAGGACAGACAGACAGGCAAACAGAAACAGACCAGAAAGACAGACAGAACAGACATTGCACAAAATAATATATAAACAGACAGACAGATATGCATGTGTGAGTGAGTGTGTTTGTTGGCTTGTTGGTTAATTTGTTTATATGAATGTGGAAGACAAACAGACAGACAGACAGACAGACAGACACTGCACAAAATAAACAGCAGAGGAAAACAAGTGTAGGTCAACAACTTCTACGTCATGAAGACAATCTCTCACAGAAGAAGATTTTTAGAGAGAAAAAAAGAAATGTTGGAAGTTCGGACCGAACTGCGAATGATGAAGAGGGCATTTGTGAAATGTAAATGTTATCTCTTCCTTGCAACACAGAGTGACGTCAAAACCTCCCTCTCTCTCTCTCTCTCTCTCTCTCTCTCTCTCTCTCTCTCGCTCTCTCTCTCTCTCTCCGATAGATACAATTACAGTGTGTGTGCGTGTGTGTGTGTGTGTGTCTATGTGCGTGTGTTTGCGTGTGTGTGTGTGTGTGTGGTGGTGGGGGGGGTATGTGCGTGTGCGTGTGTGTGTGTGTGTGTGTGTGTGTGCGCGCGCGCGCGCGCGCGCGCAAGCGCGCGCTGAGAGACAGAGAGACGCAGAGACAGAGACGGAGAAAACAGAGACAGAGATGATACTTTAGAAGAGATAAAGTAGTAGTACTTCAGTTTTACGTCTTTTCACATATGTGATATTAGACGGAGAGAGAGAGAGAGAGAGAGAGGAGGGCATAAATAAATGTCTGTGACTATGTAAGTGTGATGTATATAATGTGGTTATCTAAGCGCATGTCCCTCTAAGATCTTTACAATACACCTGCAAATAATCTTAAGTAAATGCTTAAACTGGACTACAAATTAAAGAGGAGAGAAAACAGCATTGAAGGCAAGCTTTAAAATCTGAAAAAGACATCACACAATGACATGCCTGGTAATGGGTGGTAAGTGAGCTTGAAGAGGGTAAACAGTCAAACAGGAGATGCTTGCTGGTTATTCTTCGTTCTCAACAAATACAGTTTGCTTCATTTGTATATTTAGTTTTTAAGGCATCAATTTTTTTTAATTTATAAATTATTGAAATGAAACTTCTGTATTGGTACATATATTCACTTGTAAATGATGAATGCTGTGTACATGTTCATAATTAATTAAATGAGTGTTTTTATTTATCAGCCACACCAAGCAACGCATTTTTGTAGTGTTCTCTGAATCGGCACCAGACGGTTGGTTTTGCTGTAATAATTGATTGACTTCAGGTAAAGAAAAGGATATAAACTCATACCGTACCGTGGCGCACTTTTCATTTCGGCTCCTCTCTTTGTACATATATATCATAAAGATAAAGGCAAGCGTGAAAGATTGCTCATTTAAGCCAACACTTTCACCGCTTTACATGCGCGCGTGCGCGCGCGCGCGCGCGCGCACGCACACACACACACACACACCACACACACACACACACACACACACACACACACACGTACACGCGCGCGCGCGCGCGCGCGCGCACACACACACACACACACACACACACACACCCACACACACATACACACACACAACACACACACACACACCACACACACACACACACCACACAAACACACACACATACACACTCTCTTTCTCTGTTTCTCTCTCTCTCTCTTTCTCTCTCTCTCTCTCCCTCCCTCCCTCCCCTCCTCTCTCTCTCTCTCTCTTTTCTCTCTCTCTCTCTCTCTCTCTCTCTGGGAGAGGGGCTTCCCTTGTCTGGCTTCCAGCAAGACGCTGTTTTAAGCTGCTCTGCTAAATTTCTACCTGTATTGCCTGTGCATTGCACAGAATGCCTGTTGAAGGTCTCCCGTGTACTTTAGAAGCCACGCTAAATGCTGCGCCAGAGGAAATGACTCTGTCCTTTAATTAACACTGAGGGCAGAGGAAACCACCAAACAGTTGTGATTCTTCGTTTGACCACGAATACCGACCAGCCCCCTGCATGCAACGCAAAGCCAAGGCCACAGCGGCTGTGTATCGACGGAAATGCCCGTCACAGATAACCAGGGACAGAGGCAGAGCTGAGATATAAGAAAGAATCATCAGGAAAAGGCAAGTGAAGGTTTTCTTCATCCACTTTATTGTTACCGACTCTACCAAGGCTAATGTCCAGTGCTGGCAGAACCGGTCACAGCCATACTGCTTGTGGTGACATTGTTCAGTGTGACAGCAATTCCCTCTCCCTCCGTACCCCAGCCTGCACGAGACACACGGCACAGTGACACTCAAGAAAGAAATGGACATGGGACAGTGTGATAAACAATCCGTGACACTCGCACTCGATGGAAGCCTTTCATGTTCGGATATTGTGTCGGTCAAAGCCAAGTGTGCATGACAACTGTGGTGAACAATGTTGTGGCATTGTCTGTGGACGTGACAGATTCTTGTGTACGAAACAAGATGCAAAGCATATAAACGTACTCCCAGTACAGTAGTACAACAAAAAGAAAAAAAAAATATAAAATCAGTCACTACAGCACTTTCTCCCCTTTTGGTGGTAAAAGATTTTGTATGTAGGAGAAAAGAAAAAGAAAAAAAAATGTAGCTCTCCCAGGCGGGAATAGAACTCCGGTTTACCGCGTGACAGGCGGGGAGACTAATCACTTTACTACCAAGGAGCTTACAAAGTTTGATTACACATAAATTACAAACCATTATTGCAAGAAGGGAGACCATTTCCAGCTAGTGGAAGAAAAAACTCGACAGCGCGGTGGTTTTTCCCTTATGATTTACAGCCATCAGTAATGGCTATTCTGGTGAAATAAAACATCGGGCATCATCCGTGACCCATAATGAACATACCTACAAATTTTTCAGGAAGATCGGCCCAGAGGTTTTGTCTGGAGTGAGTGGAACACACTTGGACCACGGACAGACAGACAGACACGCAGACAGCGTTTCGTCGTTCCCATTGTAAAGCACTTCCTGTTCTATAAGAACTGGGAGTACAACAAAAGAGAGGAAGTCTTGGCAAATGACGATGATCTTGAGCCAGATTGCAGCGAAGATCCTGAAAACATTGCTCAGGTCAGTTGACCACAGAGTGCCCCTTCTGATAAACGTCACCACCACTGGCGACATACTGGCCTGTCTGCAGGAAATAACCAGGAAGATGAACAGCTTTCGGTATGTACACTGCCAGCAACATTGAAGCTGTCAACGACGGAAACCTTGATAACTGTGGATAGATGCGGTGAGACGCTGACAATCGCGTTTCACAGTCATACCGGTGTTGAGTGATAGTTTCTAAGATCTTCGTGATCTGGTTTCCACATCACGGTGTTGTATTCTGATTTGTAGTTATCTTTGTTTCTTCTTCTTTTCCAGTGATGTTATGACCCCTCCACCACCACCCCACCAACCCCCCCCCCCCCCCCCCCCCCCCCCCCCCGCTCGCTTCCATCAAGTCCTTCCTTTGAGAACGGGTTTTGTAAGCCTTCCTCTATGAATTCATTCAGTCATTCTGTCTGTCTGTCTGTCTGTCTGTCTCTCTCTCTCTCTCTCTCTCTCTCTCTCTCTCTCTCTCTCTCTCACACACACACACACACACACACACACCACACACACACACACACACACACACACCACACACCACACACACACACATACACACACACACACACACACACACACACACACACACACACCCACACACACACACACACACACACACACACCCAACCACATACCACACACACACACACACACACACACACACACACACACACACACACACACACACACACACACACACACACACAACACAGCGCACACACACACACACACACACACACCACACACACCACACACACACACACTAACACACACACACACTAAACACACACACACTAAAACACACAACACATACACACGCGCGCACACACACACACACACACACACACACACACACACACACACACACACACACACAACACAACACACAACACAACACAACACACACACACACACACACACACACACACAAACAACACACAACACACACACACACACACACACACACACACACACACAGAGTATAAACAAACGCCACATTCCGTCCGGGCCTACTCCTCCAAACATTTATCTCACCTCCTCGCTCTTCGTCATATGGTTTGACGCCATTGTTTATCGGTCTGACGTCATCTTCCAGCATCTTCACAGACGCCGTGACTTGCATGCAGAGGGCGCTGGAAGCCTGTCGGATGCTCCGTTTTTCCGGCCGACACTCTGGCGGCCGCCGAAAACAAGATCAGAGAGTTGCGGGAGATGCTGTCTCTGCAGTGCTCTGCCCATTCTACCACCGTCACCCCACACGCCAAATGATACATTACCTTCCACGCCCTCCACCACCATAAAATCGGCGAGTAAGTATCATTATGGGAATATATTACTTGCTGCAAAGAGCCATGTGATACATGTTTTCATTTATTAAAACAAAGAAAAGAAAGAAAAATGTATAGATCAATCGATGGATCGATCGATAGATAGATAGATGATTTTTACAAACACAACAAAGAGTATGAGGATAGCTTTTATTTTGGTACTGACCCAGCTAATTGCCATAAGAAAATCCTTTCACGTTAAAACACATGTTATTAGCGATATGAAAATGGTCACGTGTGCATGTGAATACAGCAAACTGTCACGAGTAGTTAGTGGCTTGTTACACATGTTACAGATGTCGTAGTTAACAGATGAGAGAGAAAAAACTAAGGAGCATAAATTCCTCAAGAGAGTGTTGTTTGAGAAAGTGATTGTCTTTTTTTGCCTTTCGATAAAGCCTGTTTGACGTAATGATTGTCTTTTTGCCGTTTGAGAAAGCCTGTTTTGGCGTAATGATTGTCTTTTTTGCCCGTTTGATAATGCCTGTTTGACGTAATGATTGTCTTTTTGCCGTTTGATAATGCCTGTTTGGCGTAATGATTGTCTTTTTGCCGTTTGATAAAGCCTGTTTGGCGTAATGATTGTCTTTTTGCCGTTTGATAATGCCAGTTTGAGGGAGTGATAGTCTTTTTACCGTTTGATAATGCCTGTTTGAAGGAATGAAAGACTTTTTTGCTTTAATAATGGTTGTTTGAGGGGATGGTTGTCTTTTTTGCCGTTTGAAAAAACTTGTTTTGAGGAGTGATAGTCTTTTTGCCATTTGATATAAAGCCTGTTTCGGGGAGTGATAGTTTTTTTTTTTTTTTTGTTTGTTTTGTTTGTTTTTTGCCATTGATATAAAGCCTGCTTGAGGGAGTAATTGTCTTTTTGCCAATCAATAAAGCCTGTTTGATGGGGGGGGGGGGGGGGGGAGGGGGACTGTCTTTTTGTCATTTGATAATGCCCATATCCCTAGGGACCAAACACACAATGTTAACAGCTATTTTCTTGTAACGGTAACTCGTATGTGAAAATAACTGTTTTCTTGCGAAATCAGCTGGGATATAAGAACTACTGTTTGTACATGATATTTAGCTGTTTTCTTTTGTGGAATAAGTAGTTATTACAGTAGACTTGATGAAAATGACGTGACTATCTTTACATGAAAATATGATGAAGTAGAAAATGTGTCAATGTTTGTAGCTAGGACATGAAGACATTTTTTAAGGTCTGGACTTCGTCGTTCAAGTCGTCGCTTTTGTTGTTGGTGATGGTGGTGGTAGTGATGATGACGACGACGATGAGGAGGAGAGGAGGAGGAGGAGGATCATCGTCATCATCATCATCATCATCATCATCATCATCATCATCATCATCATGCCAATGGAAATGAAAGAACCAAACGAACAAAGAATGAAAGAAAGAAGAAGAATGAACGAAAGAATGAAAGAATGAATAAATGAAGAAAAAAAAGACAAGAAACGTGATGTATATACAAAGCACATGAAAGAAAGAAAGAGAGAGAGCACAATGGATGAGAGAGAGAGAGAGAGAGAGAAAACACGAATTTGAAAGAACACTAAATTGAAGGATCCAGGTCAATGCTATGAGGAAGAGAGAGAGAGGGGAGGGGG
>JADBJO010021119.1:0-10000 GCA_016801955.1 Conus betulinus | reverse complement strand
TGTTTTGGTGTCCTTTTTTTATTTTTTTTTCTTTCTTTTTCTTTTTTTTTTTTTTTTCTCATTTTTTTTTTTTCTCCTCTTTTTTTTTTTTTTTCTCTCATCTCTCGTTTCATTTTTCTCTTTATTTTTTTTTTTTCTTTTTCATTTTATTTTGAATTTTTATTTTATTTTATTTTTTTTTCTCTCGGATTTTTTTCCATCTTCTCGGGGGTCTCTAGAATTCTTTTCTCCTTTTTTTTTTTTTTTTTTTCTCTATTTTTCTTTTTTATTGTTTTCTTTTATTTTTCCTCCCTTCTTTTCTTTCTCCTTTCCCTCCTCGGGCGGGATAGTAATTATTCTTTTTTGTTGAGGTTTCTTTTTCTTGCTCTTTCTTCTCTTCCTTAATTAATTCGGGTTCTTTTTAAGTCTTTTGAAGTGCTTTCTTCCTTGTTAAACAAAAAATGCAAGAAAGGCCGTGGGATGGTGTGGTGGTATGTGCGTGGCGCGGCGAGCCCCAAATGCAAAGGCGGTGTGGAGGTGTGTGGTGTATGTCGCGCGCCTTATCCCATAACTTTTGTCAAGTTGGTTACATTTAGTGTAGTATGCAACGAAACCTCGCCGTTTAGACCGTGAACGACAGCGTTGGTATTGAAACGGTGAACACCTATTGTGTGCAATTATTAATGTTTTGATATCTATAAAATGGCCGTGAAATATATAATACTCTCCTCGACAACCGTTTTACCAACTTACCCGAGTTGCAACCAGGGAGATAGGTTTATGTTTTATAATCCTTTATCCTTTTATAACATATGGGCGGGCGGAAGACAAAATATTCTAATTTTTTGTTCGCCAACACCATTTTCTAATTTCCTACAAAAAAAGATTGCAATGGTTGTCAAGTCGATTCAAACCCTCACACACCACAAACAACAAAACCCGCCCCGCCACCCCCACCCCCCCCCCCCCCCCCAAAAAAAAAAAACTACCATAAGGTTCCATGGCTATGTAGTGGATTCATGTCCTTGTTGTATGGTTTTACCCATACCCATGTATATTAACACAAACAAAGACATGTATAGCCCTATTTCTGTTCTTTTTGGTCCTGATTTTCATAATCTTAGCTCCATACCTCAATGTGTGAAAGATTAAGTGTGTGTGTGTGTTTGTGCGCTCGCGCGCTTGCATGCGTAATATCTACATGGGTCTTGCGCATGTGTGCAGCGTACGCTGTGTGTCTTGTGTGTGTGTGTCGTGAGTGTGTTCATGGTGGTTGTGTTGTGTGGTGCGTGAGTGTGTTCATGGTTGGTGTGTTGCTGTGTGTGCATGCCACGTGAGTGTTGTTAATGGTGTGTGTGTGGGTCGTATGTCTGTCTGTGTGTTCATGGTGCTGTGTGTGTGTGTGGGGTCTGTCTGTCTGTCTGTGTTCTGTGTGTGTGTGTTTAATGGTGCGTGTGTGTTGTGTGTGTGCGTGTGTGTGTGTGTGTGTGTGCTGGTGGATCCAGCACTGTTGTTTTCTAAACTATGGCCCTAAAGCTTTTTCGTGATACTGTATCTTCGTTTTGTTTGGCGTTTTTAATTAATCATAAGTAGTAATCACCTCCACTTATTTCTAAGGTGCATTGGTATTTTGTCTAGTATTTTTTATCTATCCCCACCTGCAAAACTTGGTATGTGTTATACACTTCTTGTTAGCATTAATTCTTTTCAAAAGTTACCGGTCGACTTTTACATTCTGAACAGACACCAAATATCTTGTTCGTCTGCATGTACAGTGTCTTCATAACACGCGAGGCGTGAGTACCCCCGCCTGAGAATTATTATTTGCTATGTGTATAAAGAGCTGTTGAATCGAGGCCACAGAAGCTTGAAACAAGCTGATCAGTTTCTCTTTAGGCCGAAACTCTGTTTTGTTTGACTTGTACCTGTCACGCGGTGAGGTGGCGATGGCGGGCCTGGCTGGGCCACTTTCGCCCTGTGTTGATTGTCATCAGCAGGGCACGGGTTGTGGGAGCCTGGAGCAGGACTTCTGTGTGGTGGGCGTTTTGTACGTGAGGGACTGCTGGAAATTCTTCATCAGTGTACGAAAAGATGTTGATACTGATGATGATGATGATGATGATGATAGGAATATGACAATGTTTTGTTGCAGTCTTGGCTTGTTGTGGGTATCGTAGCAATTGTACACAGTGTATCACGCGCAGAATATTGGGTTGATGGTGGCTTTTGTGTCAGGAATCCCCTTTCCCCCTAAAAATATAACCATCCACCCACCCGCCCCACCCACCCTCCCACCCCCCTGACCACCCCTCTCTCTCTCTCTCTCTCCCTCTCTCGTCTCTCTCACTCTCCTCTCTCACACACACACACCACACACACACACACACACACATTCACACAAACACCAAGTGTGGTGTGTGTACGTGCGTCCGTGTGTGTGTGTGTGTGTGTGCGCGCCGCGCGTGCGTTCGTGCTTGCCATGTGTGTGTGTGCCTGCGTGTGTGTATGTGTGTGTGTGCGTGTGAGAGAGAGAGAGAGAGAGAGAGTTCCGAAAATGTGTGAGCTATGTTTAAACTGTTCATGGAGGTGGTATCACAGATCACATCCCAGTGGAACACCGAGAAGAGTGTCTGATTAAGTACAACAAGAAAGTTATTTCTTTCAAAACGGCACACACAAAAAATGGGATTGATCAAATGAAAAACATCGTCCCCGTACGATGAAAAGAGACTGTTTGTCTCTGGAAGAAGTACGAAAATGCAAATGGTCAAAACAGGGCAAACATTCTGTTTTGAATACAACGCTCTTTGTTAATCAATCCCTCAAGATGTGGGTGCAGTGGATAGAGCGGCGGTGAACCTGAAACACATCCACACTCCTTTGTGATGCAAGGACTTTGATTTCAAACAAAAACTATTAAACGGTATTCATTGAGAAAAGACAGCCTTCGACACACACTCCCGTGTGTCGCAAAGGACTTTGATTTAAAACCAAAAGGGTATGAAACGGTATTCATATGTTGCAAAGGACTTTGATTTAAAACCAAAAAAAAAAATCTTTTTTCGTGAACAGTATTCATTAAGAAAGAGAGAGTTAGACTCACTAACATCATGTCACTTTTGGGCGTAGACAATTCGGCTTCGGACATGATAAGTACAACAAATCAGCATAGTCCCATAGCTAAAGATAAAGGCCACAAAAGAAACAAGATTTAAGAGTCCTGCACTGGAAATCTTACACAAAAGTCGTTTGCCTTACCAATAATTCTGCTTACCCAAAATGAAAGTAGCAGCGAATAATAGATGTTGCTTATTGTAATGATCAGATAGACTTTACACAGGTACCTTTTTTGTTCCACTGTGTGGTCGTAGAAAGGTTCTGGGAGTTCTTAGAATACAAAAAATATATATAGAAACATATGTAAATAAGCCATATATAGAAAAGACATATATAGCAATATATAGAGAAGCAAATATCAAAGTAACGCTGACAGCAGTTGATGGCTTTTCTTCTGTGTAAATCCATCGAAATATCCTAAAGACAAATACTTATACATTAATCTGCTCATATTACTAGGAAACTGTTTTGTACATCAGTATCTATAAAAGACGCTGTCCTCATTTCCTTTTACAAACTAATATTTGACAGAGAACTCAAACTAGGAGATGTTAGATACTTATCTTAGTTACATACATATGCATTGATGATATGACGGAGATGAACTATATTTTCTTTTCGCTTGTTTGTTTTGCGTTGCTTGCTTGTTCTATGATTAACTATGGTTTAAGTATACGGTCTGACATAGCTTTGTATAGGAGTGGATTTAATATGCTTGTCGCTCTCTTTGTCTCTCTGTAACATGCTCCCCCCCTTCCCTCATCTCTCTCTCTCTCTCTCCGCCTCCTCCTCCTCTCCTCTCTCTCTTCTCTCTCCTCTCTCTCTCTCCTCAAACACACACACACACACACCACACACACACACACACACACACACACAACACACACAACTGCATCTCCCCAACCCTCTTTGTCTGTTTTGTCGCTCTGTCCTGTCTCTCCCACCCCCCCCCACCCCCTCTCCTTACTCTCCTCCTATCCCCCCCGTCCTCCCTCCCTCCTCCCTCCCTCCCTCCCTCTCCTCCCCCTCCCTCTCTCCCTCGTCCTCTCTCTCTCTCTCCTCTCATCTCTCATCTGTTTAATATCCACAAGTCGTGGTTGCGCTATTCTGCAGTGTATGTTATAGTGACTCCTTACATACCTCGTCATATAAACCTACTTAGTTTGTCCATTCGAAAAATGTCAGGTGATATGGGTGCGGAAACGACTTGGGGGGGGGGGGGGTGGGGGGAGGACTGAAAGAAAAGGAAGTAATTAACAGTCTTTTGTTTTTATTTTATTCATTTTTGTTCTCTTTGTATAAGAATAGCAGCACACATTATGAGAGTGAGAGAGTCAGTGTACCAGACATTAAAACATAGAACAAACCCAGACACTTTGTAGCAAACGCCGAAACACTAAAATCAGCACACACAAAAATAGTCCATTTGTCAGAGAACAGTCAGACTATGCATAGTGTGTGAGAGAACCAGTTTATAAAAAAAAAAAAAAAAAAAAATAAAAAAACGTCGAAGAGGGAAAAGACAGTGGTCATAAAACAGACAGCTTACTAAAAAAAAAAAAAAAAAAAAAAGGTTAACAGTGTAATTTGTTTTGGGGTTTTTTTTTTCCGCTTTTTTTTCAGATGAAGAGGACAGAGTGAAGCGCCAAAAAATAAAGAGGGTGGTTTCGGCCTCTTTAAAAAAAAAAAAAAAGAAGAAATAAGAAAAAGAGAAAAAAAGATAAATCCCCACCCACCCCGCCTTGCACTTCACTGATTCGACAAATGATGCCAGTTAAAGGGAAAAAAAGGGAAAGAAAAAAAAAAAAAGAGGAAAGTGTCAATCATCCTTCAATCCTACGCATTGTCACCCCTGCGCGTGGTTGCACTTGAAAAACGTGAGACACACGACAGGCCAAAGTTGAGCGGGTGGGCATTGCGCACGACTCGTCGTTTGACTGAATCCAGCTCTCACCCAGCAAGGTCCATTCAAGACCACGTGGACAAGAGACGCGTGTGTGGGAATCTTACGCTAACAGTCGATCGTAAGCTAACACAATGTACACTCCCTTGCGGAAGTAGCGCGCGCGTGTATATGTGTGTGTGTGTGTGTGTGTGTGTGTGGTCGTGCCCGCAGTTCTACTCCACTTCCCAGAGCCTTGAATGTGCTGGGCACCCTTCCTGCCAGAAGGAATGCCAGAGAATCCCTGGGCAGCACCAGCTCAGAAGGCTTCTTTCTGTAGAGCTTGAGACCTGCCTCAACTGCAGTGCACAGCGTTGAGCTTTGTATCCACCACGCCAACGGAGGCCCAGCACGTTAGGGGAAACTATTGGACGTACTGTGGATTTTGGGACAGTTAACACCCTTGATCGTTTATACCTCTTTTTTTGTTTGTCGGTATGGGTTGTTTAATTATGCCAGTTTTTCTTTGTTGTTTCTTCCTTCATTTTTTCTTTCAATCAAATATTGATTTGGGAAATGTTGTTTTATTCACTTTAATAAAATACATTGTGAATGTTATTCACCTTGTTTTTTTTTTTGTTGTGTTTGGATGTCATATCCCCCTACTTGCTTAACATGTGTGTATGGTGTGTGTGTGTGGTGTGTGTGTGTGTGTGTGTGTGTGTGTGAACAAATACTCAGACGACTGACAGGCAGGCAGACAGACAGACAGGCAGGCAGACAGACAGGCAGGCAGACAGATAATAGATAAATAGTGCTCTCGATCACCTGTATATGATGCACGTGCGAGGGCAGTACTGCTGATGGAATAGTCTTCGAGTTCAACATGTCGGCTGACACAAGTGGCGGATTGTTCTGACCTGGTAATCCGGTATTATAAGTGCGGTTGCCCTAGTGCCTTGTCACAGAGCTGAGGGGAGAAGAAGAAGAAGAAGAAGAGAAGAAAGAAAAAGAGAAGAAAGAAGAAGAAGAAGAAGAGAAAGACGAAGAAGAAGAAGAGGAAGAAGAGAAATCGTGTAAAAAGCGATGAACTGAAAATAGAAGTCGGTTTCTTAAAGCAGGACCAAAACCTACGAGCCAAAGTCTGTTCAGTATGTTTTTTGGATTAGAACTGTCGAAGACGAGTTTGTCAACTTTGAGGACCGAAAGAAAGAAAACGGGCCACACGCCACAATTGTTATTTTGCACCAAATCATTGTATTATTCATGAATGTGTTTTTTGAGGCCTGCCGGGGGTGTAGGCTTGAGCCAGCATCTGATTTTTACTGACAAATCGATCAAAAGAACAACACACACACACACCCTTCCCCACCACCACCCACCACCACCACAAAATCATTCAAGTTTTTGTTTCGTTTTTTTTTTTATTTACATCGATGACATCATTTCACAAATCTTCTTCTTCTGCTGCTGCACAGGCTGATACTCCTGCGGACATTCCCTGCATAGACAGCAAGGATCAGTCCCATCTACCCAACAAAGGGAGTGGAATTTTGTAGCTATGACTTTTTTTTTATTTTTTATCCCGCGGTAAGGCAAGCCATACTCCATATTCGGGGAAGGTTCATGCTATGTGTAGATCTAGTCTTCAAACCGACCACACAGAGAAAAACTAAGGGAGTGATCACAAAGCAGAACGTAGTGAGTTTATGTCGTTGGTAAAGCAGAGAGGGCGATGTCGTTTGTCCCACCGGTCCCCACAGCTTCTCCTGGACCTCAACCGGACTGGGCCACGTCTGGCGTCTCAAGGCTTCAAAGGAGGAGGGGCAGGACTGTAAGATGTGGGTGGGAGTTTGGGAGCCTGTGCCACAAGTGACAACTGGTCAGTATGTGAGAGAGAGAGAGAGAGAGAGATGGGAAGAGGAGCTGGCAGTGTCCTGTTCGCAGCCTGAAGATGGTGCCTTGAGCTGCTCTGTCGAGTTGTTGGATGCTTTGTCCTCCTCAGTCCCAATGTCCAGGCGTTGGCGCGTCACGCTCTTCTGAAGTTGTTTCTATGCTTTCCCCCTCAAATTCTGAGGGAGCTCCACAAAGGCAGCGTTACCACCTGATGGTCAAATCCAGAGAGAACCAGGCAGATGGTGACTGGAAATTGTTGTCACCTTCTGAAGTAAGAATTTCAGGAAACCAGTCCTCCGCTTCACAGAGTTTCAGTTTCAGTTTCATTCAAAGAGGTGTCACTGCGTGCGGGCTAGTCCAGCATATACGCTACACCACATCCGCTAAGTTTTGAGACCACACTGCGCATGATTTCAAGCTGATGGATAAAATGATTTAATGATTAAGATGAGAGAACTGAAGAAGAGGTCTCGTGGCTTTCGACTCAGCAAGATGCCTGACCTGTGTGTCCAGCCCAAGACACTGGTCAGACCTTTGAGTACCTACGTGACATTGGTTGTGCCATTATCATCATTGTATGTGTGCGTGTGGTGGGTGTACACGTGAGTGTGTAATGGGTGTGTGGGCCCTGTGGTGTTCCAGGGCATAAACGGTGCGCGAAGCGATAGTTGCGTGTGCGTATTATGTTGTGAATTAAATGCGGGTGTGTGTATGTGTGTGAATGCGTGTGTGTATGATGCGTGTGAGTGTGCTGTGTGTGTGTGTATTATGTGTGTGAATTTGTGTGTTATGAAGTGTCGTGACATGCGTGTGTGCATGCGTGTGCTTATGATGTGTGTGTGTTGCGGCTCGCGGCGCCGCCAACGCGTGCGTGTGTGTGTTGTGTGTGTGTGCGTTTCTTCTCATATCAAACCCGTGTTGGTGGTACATTTTTACTTCACTGAGGAGCGGGCGCATCAATTTACAAAACCGAAATCTTTGATGGACTTCAACAAAATGATAAAATACTAATACTAAACGATTTTTGTGTCTGTCGTCGATCTTGTTGGTTGCTGCTGCTGCTGCTGCTGCCGTGCTGCTCTGGTTTAATTCATCGAGAGTCAAAATCCCTGAGGAATGCCTGCAGGCCACCTGACCCTTTCGTCGGTCGGCTGACCGCCCCCCCCCCCTCCCCCCCACCTCCCCACCCCACCCCTGCGTACCCCCATCCCACCCCACCCCACCCCGCCTCCCTCCCTCCCCACGGGTCGCATTCTGTTTCCATAACGTCATAGCGCTGTTTTCGTCTAGCTAAGCGTTGCATATACCCTATTACTAAAAGGGTCATCGGGGTCCTGTCACAGGTAGAGTGTGAGGAGGAGACAGGTTTCGGTGAGATTTATGGCCATGCACAAAATAGCTGACTCCTCTTAAAGTCTCATCAACCTGGAATGCGAAACGGAACGCTTTCGGTTCAGAACCACAATGGTCACGCAGGGCACAACACGCACGCAAGTCGCACACATGCCACGAACTCACGTATGCACGCACGCACAGACGCACACACACACACACCATACACAAGGGTACGCAAGCAGCTCTCTCATCTCTCTCTCTTCCCGTCTCTCCTTTCTCTCGCTCTCTCTCTCTCTCTCTCTCACCCCACACACCACACAACCCACACCACACACTCACACACACACACAACAACACACAGATTCCCAAAGAGACTACCGAATAGCTAAGGATTTTGGCTTCTGTCTTTTTGTGTGTGTAGTTGTTCTATGTATACATCAAATGCATTTTTTTTGTTTTTATAAAACGCGAAAAACGAAGCTAATCCGCCGTTGATTTTCCTCCGCAGTTTCAAAATAAAAGTACTCACTGATAAAGATTACAACCACACACACACCACACACACACACACACACATCACCCACACACACAACACACCCCCACCACCCACTCACACAACACACACCACGACACACAACCACACACGACACACACACACCACAAACACACCACACACACAAAAACACGGAACGCACGCAACACCTAACGCACACATAGCCAGCGGGTTCTTGCGTGCGTGCGTTGCGTGCGTGCGTTTTGTGTTTGGTGTTTGTGTGTGTGTGTGTTGTGTGTGTAATCATGTAGGAACCTACTGAAATGCAACCTATCAATATTTTTGGCCAAGCATGCACAGTGAATTCAAATCTGGTCTTGGACGTCCTTACATTTCAACAAAAGATATGGTGGATTGTTGTTGTTGTGTGCTGTTGTTTGTCGTTGTCGTCGTTTCAGAGGATTTTTCCCTATTTGGTTCTCATTAAGTTTTCTCAGTTAATTCGGCTTTTTTTCATTATTCCAATTATAACTTTGGCTGTTGCAGATCTTCACAATCATGTGCATAAATGAATGAAGCGATACGTAAAATAATAGATACATTAACTAGACTTGAGAAGCTCGAAGCTATCAAACATGGGGCGGTCACTGTGACGAGTTTCAAAATAAAACTAACTGTCACTTGAGTTAGTTCCCCTAGAAGCTATTTTTTTTTTTTTTTTTTTTCTGTCCACACGCGTCCGACAACTTGCGGTCGACAAGTTAATGTTGTAATCTGGCCCGAATCGCTTTTACTAACGCAGGGCTGTGACTTGAACTGCTTTTTTTGGTACATGAATTATCTAGTAACTTTATTTGTGTATTTGTTTTTAATTCGCAATCGCAGAGCTTTTTGGATTAATGTGATCAGTTTCAAACACTAATCGAAGTGGGGACACCCGAGAGGAGTCACGCACCGGTCAGGACAGGGCTCGAGTCCACTTCATCATTTTAGTTATGAGGCTTCCGTGTACTCCGGTAAAGACTTGTTTTTTTTACAGCCTGTTCTGTGCGTCAAAAGTACAACACACTCAAACAAAACCAACTTTGTGTTCTAAGCAGTTTAATCAAAATGCCGGTGCGTTGGTAGAAAGTTAACAACAAATTTTCAAGAAAAAAAGGCGAGACTAATGCCGGATCCCCGCAAACACGAGTAGTGTTTTTGACGGGAAACAACCGAGTTAATCTCTTGCTGACATCAAATGAGTAGTTTCCCCTACTTACTCCGATCCGGGCACCAGTGCGTCAAGTGTGGCAGCA
>JADBJO010021118.1:0-30131 GCA_016801955.1 Conus betulinus | reverse complement strand
GTAGTTGTTCTTGTCTGATTTTGACTTGCCCTCTTTAGGGATAGGGGTTACAATCGATTTTTTCACAAAGATGGTTGAAGCCCTTCAGACCAACATTTCTGAAAAAATAAGTTCAGAAACATTGTGAAATTAACTGGCAAATGCTTTATCATTTCATTGGAAATCGCATCTGGTCCCACTGATTTTCTTTTCGAACCAATAGAGAAAATTGCATCCTTTACTTCTTGAAATGTAAGGGGAGCGTTTGTGTAGTGACTGTTAATGGGACTTTTTTCATGCGTTTCCTTATCCTCCATTTTCTCTCTGAATATCTTTTGTTTTTCTGTCAGGCCCTCCCTGTTGCTATTTTTTGCAAAAATATTTGCAAATGCTTCAGCCTTTTCAAATTTTGATGGAAACTCATTATTTTAAATGTTATGGGATATTCAGGAAGACTGATTCCATTTTTTATGTCTTTCAATTTTTTCCATGTTTTTCTGAAGATCTTTGTGGTCATGTACTTCACTTTCACAGAAATTTGACCAATATTGCTCCTTGACCTTTTCGATTACTCTGTTACTATGATTTTGCTCTGTTCTTTTCAGCAATTTTGTCAGGATCTTTCTTATCTTTTAAATATATTTTATAGGCCTGCATCTTTTTTTCTCTTGCTTCTTCACAAGTAGCATTCCACCATACATTGCCTGCATATTTTTTGATGCGTCAGTATTGCACCTTGGTATTAGAGATCAGCTGCATGTAAAACAATATCAACAAAAAATTCGCGCGTAGCTTGCGTCAATGTTATCAGACAATATCTCTTCACAATTGTAAGTAGAGAGTATGTTTTCAAATTTATCCCAAACAGCTTTATTATAATTATATTTTGGGATCTTATCTTTATCGCAGTTTTGAACAGATTGTTTACCCTTAATGGTAATAATTATTGGCAAATGATCACTACCAAGAGGATCTTTGAAGGTAGACCACTCACAGCTTGGAGCTATAGCAGGAGATATAAGTGTTAAATCAATTGCTGTTGCTCGATGGTGTGAAATATCAGGTATTCTTGTTACACTGCCATCATTTAACAGACTCAGTGAAGAGTCTACTATATTTCCAACAAAACGATTGTGTGTTACTCTTTCGCATTCATTATCCCAAAACGGGGCATGTGAGTTAAAATCACCTGCTATTAACCATTTTTCATGCTGGTTCGGTATAGCGCGAAGCCATTCTGTGTTTTCATTGTCAGACCTTTCGGCAAATAAAGGGAAACAACGTTTAATGTAAGTACTTCGTTGAGCTTCAGTTTTGCTGCACATGCATTAATGGTTTTAATATTCTTTGAAATGGTGGCTCTCTATTTCAAAATATTCAACCTTTTCTTGGATATATAGTGCAGTAGTAACCCTCCCTGTTTCGTTGTTAGTTTGGAATATTGGAGGGTAATAGAAGTTTCGTAATTTTGGAATTTTTTGTTCAGTTACATTTAAAGACTGTAATGTTAACACTTGATACGTATGATCTGAGAGATGTTGAATCAGTTCGTGAATATTTGTTGATATTGATCTGCAGTTCCATTGCAATATTTTCAAATTCGAATGTTTCGTCATGCTGTCTGAAGAATGAAAAATGTATTGTCCTAAATAGAAAAAAAAAAACTTTTTTATAATATTTAAAACAGTAAATAACGAAGATAACAAACTGTGTCAATTAGCTAACTATATAATGGTATTCGCAGTAATAAAGAATTGATTTATGGGTGATGTTCTTATGATAATGAGGTTAATTACAAAGTGATGAGATTACAAGATGGCACCTTGTTCAAAACAAAACTAACAGTCAAGAAGGTGCTGGTATTTTGCAAAAAATTATTCCACCCTCTCTCAGAGAGAAATCCCCAGAAAATGGATCAACAATCACTCAACACAGCAAATCTGTTCATCCATGAATTGGGAGCGTACAACAGGTCGTCGTAGTACACAGGGAACGGTCTGGGTGGGTGGTGCTGGAACCTGGCTGCTTTCTTGGGCTTCCTCCAGAACAGGTCTCTCACATGGCGCCCGATGTTAGCTGCCATCTTACTGGTTCCGAGGAAGGTGGGGATGAAGACCATCCTGAAGATGTCGCGGGCTGGTTGTTAGATTGGAATGCCCCACGAAAGTGATGTTGTTGAAATCAGCTAGCTGTTGCATGACAAGAGCATTGAACAGTTCTGCTTTGATGTTCAGATCTTTGTTTCTGATAGGGCACACTTGCTGACCACTACTTTAAGATCAGGATGACTCTTAACAATTGTTTTGATGTTTACAACAAAGTCTCTACAGCAGTCTTCAGGAGACTTCTTTTTCAGGTCATTTATTGCTGTGTGGATGACTAGAGCGTCATATTTCATAGGTTTTGTAGAATCACTTTCAGCCTTGAACATTCTTGAAAGCTCTCTGCTATATACGCCTTTTTGGATGTTGCTCTGAAGCAGTACGAATTTCCCACCTCTTGCTATCGATTTTGTTGGCTATGGAATCGTGTAGAAAACAACACCCGTGGCAGATCTGATTTTACGCTCTTTTGGAAGGTTTTGTTCTTTGAAATTTTCCCCATGACGTAAGTGGTTGGTCTTGCTTTTGCGTCATCACTTCTTTTTTCTTCAGTCTTCTTTCTATGTCCATCGCATTTCTTTCCTTCTTTCTGTTGATTTTGTTTTGCTGCTGTTTTATGTGGGTGGTTTGAAGGTGAGGGCTGTTTAGGGGGACGATAACAATGTCCCAGCCTTGGCAGCTTCGGCATAAAGACGCGCGTTTCTCGGTTTCAGTCTGCGTTTGCGCGTTCCGTAACAACACTTTTTTTTCTTCTAAATTAAAGTATCTTTTTATCAGTTCGGTTTGCAGCCGAATTGTGTCTTCTAGCTTTGATACTTTTTCATTCATTATCGATACGGTTCGTTCAAGGAACATAATTCTACTTACGGCTTGTTCTTTTTCTTCTTTTTTGCCATCGCCGATTGACTCTGTTTCCACTATTTTCTCGGGCCTGTCCAAACGGTCGTTGCCGACTGGAAAAAAAACTTTTCCGTATAGAGGAAGACCTCGTCCTTGTGGGGCTGGTTGTTGGGTTTTTCTCATCAGACAGAATTTTTCTTAGCCATCTTCTGTTTTCTAGTTTGCGTCGCTATCCAACATCTTCCACCCTCTTTTCCTTCCCGCTAATAACTGAAATGAATATAAGTGTGTGTGTGTGTGTGTGTGTGTGTGTGCGTGTTCTGAGGGGGGGGGGGGGGGGGGGGGGGGGGGGGGATTCCAACGAAGCATTTTGTTGTCTACCGAGGCACAACAGAATACTGCAAAAATAACATGGCAAAAAGACAATTCCATCACGAGGAAAATTTCATGATGCCGAATTTTAATTTTCCTGCGGTAATATTGAGGTCAGGGAACTCTACGAAAAAGAGAGGAGACGGACGGGGGAGGGGGCGGGGAGGGGGGGGGGGGGGGGGGGGAGTTTGAGCGGGGAAAGAGGTAAAAGGGCTAAATGTGTGTGTGTGTTGGGGGGGGGGGGGGGGGGGGCTGCTGCTCTCCGCGATCCATAGTTTATGAGATGTCAATGTGTGTGTGTGTGTGTGTGTGTGTGTGTGTGTGTGTGTGTGTGTGACTCAGACTCAGAATTACTCAGACGTTATCAGAACCCTCTAGGGTCTATGTACACAACATAGTACTGTGAGAAATCACAATTAATGGATCGACCATAATTCGTCGGGGCCCTAATAGGGAGCCATAATCGTCTTGTCAAATTCATGCAGCCATGAACATATTTTGCAGTATGAATTTGTAGGTCGTCATTGCCTAGAATTTCATTTGCGCGTAGTTTTTGCAAGTTTAGCTTGAGTATATCTTTTGATAGCTGTTCTGTTAGCGTCAGTCGTAGCAGTTTGTGTCTTGAGCAGCAGTCCAGAAAATGAGTTTCATTGTCGACCACATCACATGCTGAGTATCGTCTGTGTTCTCTCCAAGTGTTCGTCTCTCTATCTCTTTTGGTTTGTTGGTCATGAGCGCTGACGCGAAGTTTGATGAGATCTGATCTCTGATCGGAGTGTTTAACGTTCATTACGTATGGTAACCGCCCCCCCCCCCCCCCCTCTCTCTCTCTCTCTCTCTCTCTCTCTCTCTCTCTCTCTCTCTGAGTGTGTGTGTGTGTGTGTGTGTGTGTGTGTGTGTGTGTGTGTGTGTGTGTGTGCACGTGCCGTATGTGTATAGGTGTATGTGTATGGATGAACGTAGACTCATGTCTCTCCGCCCGCTAGCCATGTCCGATCTCGTTTCTGTCTGTGTGTCTCTCCGTCTCCCCTCTCTCCAGGTTTCCCTTCTGTCTGTCACTTTTTCCCCAGCCTGTTTTTCGGTGTGTCAAAATACTTTTCTCCACAGGAACGTGTGCATGACACCCAGTGTCCTCTTTTCTCTCCCTATTTCCCATAATCCTTTGTATGCCTGTCGCTCCTCCCGCTTCTCACCCCTACTCCTGTGGTACTTCCCTATCCTCTCTCGTACATCTCGTCCAACCCGCCCTCTCGCCCTTTTGATTCTATTCTCTTCACGTCTCTCTAGGCAGCGTGTGTTTGAACATGGCGTGGGCTGCCAGACGTCTCCTGTCATCACAGCCTTTGATCAAAGACACCGCCCTTCACAGACATGCCCCAGAAGCCTGGAAGACGAGAGGCTCAACGTCCCAGTCACCATCACACTGCCCTCACCTTGTGATGTATGGGTCGTCCCGAAGACGTCCACTGCTAAGTTCATTTCAGTTATTAGCGGGAAGGAAAAGAGGGTGGAAGATGTTGGATAGCGACGCAAACTAGAAAACAGAAGATGGCTAAGAAAAATTCTGAAGAGGGGACGAGGGTAGGAATAGGGAAAGCATACAGGTTTTTACTAAAAAAAAAAAAATAATAATAATTAAAAAAAAAAGATAAGAGAAAGAGGAGGAAGTAGGAGGAGAAAGTAAAGAAGGACATGAAGAAGAGAAAGAAAACGGAGGAGAAAGACATGGAGAAGGACGAAAAGGAGAAACAAGGAGGAGGAAAACGTGAAGGGGAGGATGTCGCACACCGCATTTGCAACACTCAGTCTCACACACACACACCCCTACGCGCGCATCCACTCCATTTATCCCAAGGACAGACTGGGGAAACAAGAATTCATTTTGTTAACACAACAAAAAGATTCCACAATTTCACAAATTCACAAAAAAATCACAAAAATAGTTGCAAACTGCCTAGAGGCAGTTCACTTTCTTTCGCTAAGAAAAAGCAGTATGTAGATAATGCATTTCACGTTTCTTCTTTCAACTACAAAAATAGTTGCAACAAAATTTTTCTTTTTTCAAAAAAATTCCACCAGCAGGAATTAAGTTTTCACGAGGGATGAATTTGGGTCCCAGGGTTTTGGACGCTGAGGTTTTCTGAAAAGAAACCTCAAGTCCTAACGTTAGCTAGAGAACATGTAAGTTTGAATTCATACTATTTTTATGACATTCTACACAAAAACCAATATAAAAAAAACATATTTACGCATTCGTTTTGCGTCCAAAACATCCTACCTACAGTTGGAGATACAAAATGAAATCTTTACAAAATTACTAATCTCAAAAAGCGATTTGTATTATTTCTTTTAAACTAATTACGCGTTTTCACAAAATGCTTCTCATTACACGATATCGTTTATTTTCCTCTCTTTTTTTTACCCATCACATCAATGTTTTTTTTTTTGTTCTTTTCCCTTCCCTAACTGGCAACTTACCCATATGGAATCAATATTCTAACAAAAAGAAACCCTTGCAGACTTCTGTCTGTGCTCCAAAAATCGACTTCTTCCGGGTCGCAAGAAAAACTGTTTTCCTTTTGCAACCCCCCAAATTAAACAATATACTACCGACTCGGCCTAGACCAAGCGCCCTTCCTCTTGTCTGGCAACTCCCGCACTGTCCTACATATTGCATTCATATCGTTAATAAATACGTCATTTTTAAAATAACAGGTGTTAAATTTCCAGTAGCCCGGCCCGCATATAAAAGTTACCTCATTAATTTCAAATACCACTGCTCTGTAATCAGTGTGTGGGCTGACTACATGTTCGCAGGAAACACCTAAGGGCAGCAATTTTTCACTAACAAAGCAGTAATCTAAACGACGTGCTATGAACGAACGGATTATGTGTATTCCACGTAAAATCTGCCTCTAACGGGTGGTAAATCCTCCAGACATCGGTAAGACATAAGTTCATTACTGTCTGTATTAAGGATTCGACTTCACACGTATTATAAGCATGGCCTGAAATGATATCCAACTTGTTACTTAGGATGCATTTGAAATCTCCAAGGATTACAAGATCAGTATCTACAAAATCAGACATAAATTCAGTCTTATTTTGAAAAAAAAAAAAATCTCTTGATTTATTAGGGGCATATACAACTATAAAGTTTTGTTTTTTATAGATACAAAAAAAATAACTGATATTCTTTCTGTAACATGACTAACTTAACCTTACCCAGAAAAAAAACGTGAGATCAAGATGAGCTCACCTCTACTTCTGTTTGCATAGCAGAATATCTTACCACCCCATTCTTTTTTCTATAATTCAATTTCATTTTAGACACGTGACTCTTTGCAAACAGATTACGTCATATAGATTACTTTTAAAGAATCTAAGGAGTGAATCCTTTTAAGTTTTTAAAGCAAATTTTGTCCATAAAAAAGCAATAGCATATTATTTGATAACAAAATTAGCATGTAAGATATAATCACAAGGCATTCTCACAGTCCACTGAACGAAAGCCCGATCGTTATCCAAGATAACTAAATGAAACAGCCTACCTACTGCCTTTGACTGGCAGGTAACAGAGTCGGGTGGCATGGTCGTCTATTGCATGTGTAGGGCTCATCGAGCGCGAGGCCTCCCTTTCTAGGGTGCGTTCTGTCTCTGGAACTATGACGCTGTCTCCACGATACTCACCGGGTTCGAAGCTTTGGTGACTGATGATGAGAGTGCCGTTTTACGCCCTCCATTTTTCTGCAGAGAGGATCCCCCTTCTTGTGACCTGGTTCTTTGCATTCTCTGCAAACCATATCCCCTTCTTCTTCTTTCTTCTAGTGTCCACAATCATCGTGTTGATTATTCTGACACTGAATCATTCGGATTGTCAGAAAGGTGGTGATAAGTTTTCGAACACCGGGAGCATTAGTTATTTTCTCAACTGCCTTTTGTTCTTCGTGGTATATTTTGCAGTGAAAATACTTACTTTAAGGGTCTTGTCCAGTGGGGTGGGGGAACGGTGACAAAAATGAATCTGCGACCAGTCAAGAATCTTGTTAGCTTGTTGTCACTATCTCTTGCTCTCTCTATTTTGACCACAGACCTTAACTCACACCCCACCTTAGTTAAGGGGTGTTCGATTTCTGACTCAGCAACAGAAATAGAGATATTTATCCGTACTTTAGTGGTGGATTTTACCTCACCTGAGACTCCACGTAGAATGAAAGGATTCGTGTTGGATACCTGTAACGATGTGTTTCTCAATCGTAGGTCCTTTACCAGAAGTTCCGCTCGTGCCTCCTCGGTCGCAGGGTAGATCCGCCAGTCTTCTTCTTGTGACCCCAAAATGGAGCCCTAGCCCAATGCCCTCTCCGCAGCAAGGCATATTTCTAATACGGTCGGACGGGTGTTCGCGCGCGTCGTTTGCTTCAGAAAAAACCGTGTTTACTGTTGAGAAGTCGGCCATCGTATTTCTGCGCTGCCGAAGGCTCGAAAGTGGAATCAAAGTAAATCAAAACACTTAAGTACGAGTAGCGGACTGAGTCGAAAACTCGCTCAGCTTTGCAAAATTCGGTCTGTGCACAGAGTATTAAACTCACGCCCGCACTCCACGCGAGTCGTTCACCGAATCCGTGTCTGAAAGTTTATTCTCATTTTTCTTTCTTTTATATTCCCATCAAGGTACATGGTACATGTCAGGTGATTCCACGCAGACAGATTGAAATGAAAAGTATTAATGGGACTCTTTTGGATTGAGCACCTGGCGCAAAGATATGGTCATGGGTGAATGTGAAGTCCTGGAATGTGACGTCAGGTACGTGGCAGCTTGTGTGTTTCTATTTCTTAATGTGAATGACGTCACTAGTATTAATCCTAAAACCAAGTCAAATCGTAGGTGAGGTGGAGGGTGGATGGCTGGTGGTGGTGGCGGTGGTGAGTGCTTGTTCGATCTGTTATCAGTTTATATATCAAATCTGGCACACAAATTCACGCTCACCTTAATTAAAAGCGTACATGGATTATATAGTGATTTGGTGCAAGGTTTTTAACTCCTAACTGTGGCCAGTGGCGCATCCTCGTTGAGACTGAAACTGAAGTCAGATGCACATACTGAAGTCAGATGCACATACTGAAGTCAGATACACCTACTGAAGGCAGATGCACATGCTGAAGCCAGATACACATACTGAAAGCAGATGCACATGCTGAAGGCAGATGCACATGCTGAAGGCAGATGTATATACTGAAGTCAGATGCACATACTGAAGTCAGATGCACATGCTGAAGGCAGATACACATACTGAAGTCAGATGCACATACCAAAGTCAGACACACATATTGAAGGCAGATGCACATGCTGAAGGCAGATGCACACGTTGAAGGCAGATGCACATACTGAAGACAGATGCACATGCTGAAGGCAGATGCACACATTGAAGGCACATACACATACTGAAGTCAGATGCACATACTGAAGGCAGATGCACATGCTGAAGGCAGATGCACACATTGAAGGCAGATGCACATACTGAAGGCAGATGCACATGCTGAAGACAGATGCACATACTGAAGGCAGATGCACATGCTGAAGACAGATGCACATACCGAAGTCAGATGCACATACTGAAGGCAGATGCACATGCTGAAGACAGATGCACATACCGAAGTCAGATACACATACTGAAGGCAGATGAACATGCTGAAGACAGATGCACACGTTGAAGGCAGATGCACATACTGAAGGCAGATGCACATGCTGAAGACAGATGCACACATTGAAGGCACATACACATACTGAAGGCAGATGCACATGCTGAAGGCAGATGCACATGCTGAAGGCAGATGCACATATTGAAGGCAGATGCACATACTGAATGCAGATACACATACTGAAGTCAGATGCACGTATTGAAGTCAGATGCACATATTGAAGTCGGATGCACATACTGAAGTCAGATGCACATACTGAAGTCAAATGCACATACTGAAGTCAGATGCACATACTGAAGGCACATGCACATACTGAAGGTAGATTCACATATTGAAGTCAGATACACATACTGAAGTCAGATGCACATACTGAGACAGATACACGTACTGAAGGCAGATGCACATACTGAAGTCAGATGCACATACTGAAGAAAACATTGAGTAGGATTGGGCTGCGGAGAGTGTAGAGGTCAAGTGGTGATGGGAAGAAATGGGAGACGTACTGAGAATTTAATCGGCACACATTGTCCGCCATATATTCCTTGATGAAGTTTTCTATGGTATTTTTTCCTTGTTTTTTTTTTTCTTGTTCGGAACGCGCTCGTTAAACATGCTTTCAGAATTTGTTTTACGGAATAGGACCAGGGAGGAGGAGAGGCGTGAAAACGGGCAGGCGAAGGGGGCGGGAAGGAAGACTGGAAGCGCTTGTGAGGGGGGTTAGAGGGAGGTCTGAAACCTCTAGGGCATCTGTTTCTCATCAAAGAGGAGAGGTTTTTTAATGGGGAAAAAAAAATCATCCTCCGATGTATTCTGTAAACATCATTGCTGGCTAACAAAATTTCACTGACTCTGATAGCTTCACATCTATAAAAAAATAAAAAAAAAAAAAAAAAAAAAAAAAAAACCTGATTGGCATTTCTGAGCGATTAACTCAGAGGAAGGACTAGAAGCGCTTGTAAAGGGGGGTTAGAGGGAGGTCTGGAACCCCTGGGGCATCTGTTTCTCATCAAAGATGTGTGTGTTTGTGTGTGTGTGTGTGTGTGTGTGTGTGTGTGTGTGTGTGTGTGTGTAGTCCGTATCACCCACCAAACCGTTCTGTTTCAACATTCAGCATCACAAAAAGACTCATATGCAGGGTCCTGTTGGTTGACTCTTTTTTCCGCCGCCTCGGCTTACACGCTTTCTCTGTCAACAGAAACAAGTCCTTAAGCAGCTTCAGTTTCAGTTTCAGTTTCATCAAGGAAGCGTCACTGCGTGCGGACTGGTCCATATACGCTACACCACATCCGCTAAGTTTTGAGACCACAACACGCATGATTTGAAGCTGATGGGTAAATGAATGAACAACAAAGATGAGACAATTATTGAAGAAAAGGGTCTCATGGCTACGACTCGGCGGATGTCTGACCTACGCATTAGCCCAACGCGCTGGTCAGATCTTGAGTGCCTACCTACCATTTGTGTGTGTGTGTGTGTGTGTGTGTGTGTGTGTGTGTGTGTGTGTGTGTGTGTGTGTGTGTGTGTGAAACTTGAAACTTGAAACTTTTTTTTATTGTCACTAAACACCATTAAAGGATTTATGGACACAAGAAGGCGATGATCAAACAACTCATCGTCCAACGAAAAATTAATTTGTTCTTTTTACATAAAAAAGTCACTATGTAAAGCAGTCATATACATATTTCTTAATTTCAACCTGAAGGCCATCATTAGACATCAAAGTACTTATTTTCAATGAGGTAGCATCGTATATATCCATTTTGTTTATGATACGTTTTTTAAACGTATTCCTGATTTTATCGCAACTTTTACAAGAGTCTAAGAAATGTACCTCGTCTTCTATTATATTGCAAGTTGTACATTTCCTGTCTTCACGCTTAATATGGGAATATCTACCTCTTTCTATTGTGAGGTCATGTGCGCTAATTCTTAATTTACAAAGTTCTTTCCTGTAATGTTTATTTGTGCATTTGATGAGGTACGGGTTCAAGTCTATATTTATTACTGATGTCATTATAAAATTTTAACCTTGGTGCTCTTTCTTTTTCTTTTTTTTCAAAAGTGTATGTATTCACTTTGTAACTTTCTCTCTATTGCATAACGCAGTCTTTGAGGGTTAAGTGTACTTTGGTTATTCCATACAAGAGTCATTCCAATATTACTTAAGATCATCTTTACAAAAGATTTCCATGAAGATGATGGGTCAAGATCTTCGTACGCTTCTCTTAGATATGAGTCTTTCTTTGATTCCATTATATGGATCCAAAACATGACTACTTGACTCATTCTTTCTTGACGCAAAGGAATCTTCCAAGTTCAGCTAGTACTGGCAATTTCATTGCTTTTCTGTGTACGCCTAATATATAACTGCAAAATTTACATGTACGTTCTTGATCGGATTATTGGATAATAGGTATTTGTGATAAATGTCGAACATTGTAGACTGCTTTTCAACATGTGCTATCTTTTCTGTAAACGGAATAAATGGAAACCAAACTTTTGCGCCATAAAGCATAACTGGTGAAATCAAAGCATCAAAGAGTTTTGCTATTGATGATACATTGACATGTTCTCCCTTTACTTTACGTAGTAAGGAATGTACAGCTTTGTTACCTTGTTTTGGCTAGATGATCTTGTGCTTTATGTAACTCTCTGCTTTTATGAAGAATTATTCCTAAATACTTGTATTCATTAACTGTCTCCAGAGGATCATCTCCACATGTAAATGTGGTTGAAAATTTTGAGTCAGTTTTAGTGAATATGACAACTTTTGTTTTATCTTTACTTAGTTTCATGCCCCATTCTGTACAATAATTATGAAGTTGATATAGTTTTGTTTGTAATCCCAATTTTGTGTTTGACAACATAACTATGTCGTCAGCATATAATAAATACGATACTCGTGTTTCTTTCAACTTGTTTATAACAGGAGAATCATTGTTATCAATATAGTTTGAAAATATCATTTATAAAGATATTAAACAGCGTTGGACTATGCGAACTGCCTTGAAGAAGTCCTTGTTTGACCGGGACTGATCTTGTAAATCCATTATTTGACTTTCCACAAACCATCGTGTTTGTGTACATATCTTTTATAACCCGATAACAATAGCCATTGATACCTATATTGTATAGTTTCAGAAGTAAAGCGTCATGCCATATGCTATCAAATGCCTTTCTAAAGTCTAGATGCCTTTCTGTTGTCTGTAGGATTTTCGAAAGCCTGCCTGTTCTTTTATAAATAAATCTCTGCTTTTTATGTAATTTGTATATCCTATTTTTTAATATTTGACAGAAAGCATTACTCAGGCAGCAGTTTAAAGTAATTCCACGATAATTGTTAGGATTTGTAGGATCGCCGCTTTTGTAAATGGGCACACAAATGCCCATGTTTCCACAGAGTGGGATATTGGCCATATCTTAGTACCCAGTTAAATATATTCTTAAGAGGTATAATTATATTAGGCAAACTGCTTTGATTATTTCATTTGAGATTCCGTCCTTTCCCATGGCTTTTTTATTTTTTTAATTTCGAAATGTCTCATGGATTTCTGATATACTAATTGGTTCATCAACGTTTAGATTATATATAACATTTTTTGCTTCAGGTAATTTTTGCTCAATCAGTTCTTTTGTCTGTTTTGTTATTTCAATATTCCTGCTAATATTATTTTTCTAAGTGAGATATCCATTTGTCTTCATGAATTTCCTTCCTTTTATTTTGATTCGTCTTTTGCATGTTTGTTAATTCGTTTAGTGTTCTCCATACTTGATTTGGATCCTTTTCAAAGGCTTCATTTAGTTCTCTAACAAGTTTGTCTCTGTATATATTTTTTTTGTCTTTCTTAAAATACTTTTGTATGCCTTCACAGTTGAAAGTACTTTGCCTGTAGGTATCGATTGAAAGGGTGTCTGTTCAGTGCATTTAAAAGTGATCTTACTTCTTTCCTTAGAAGAAAACATTTTTCATCAAACCATTTTTGTGTTTTAGGCTTTTTTCTCTTTCTTTTGCGCATTTGTCTTTGTTTGAGTGATAGGGATGCTGCGTCTTTCATTGTTTGGGTCAGATCATTAACCATGTTGTCAATGAAGACCGAGGTCTCCCTATCATGATCTTGGGTGTTCTCCATGCGTTTCTCTATTTAATCTATACGACTCTTCACGATAGGGTTATTTAAAGCAATGCTCAGCTTTACTGCAGATTCGTCATCCCAAATAAATGACGTCATGGTTTTAACTTTTGTGTCATTTCTGTTTGACGTGTTCTTACGTAAGTGAGCACTGTCAGCATGCGCATTTGTTTTCATATTAGGTCTATCATTGCCAACAGTAGGAAGTAAAATTGACAGTTCTCTAAGGCAATGATCAGAATATACAGTGAGTTTATTAACTTTGCATGCAATTACATCTTTCATTAGGTCATGTGATACGATGAAATAATCTACAACGCTATTTCCTTTTGTGTTGAAACAAGTAAAATTTCCTTTAAGATCGCCAAGTGAGCGACCATTAAGAATATACATATTATTTTTTCCAAACAAATATCTACTAATTTTCGTCCATTTTTTTTTGTATAACGCTGTCTCGAGAGCATCGTTTGTGAATAACATTATAAGGATTGTCATTAGGACATGTATACAAGTTGTTTTCACCATCCGTGTCAATATAATCTATTAATTGTCCAGTTCTTGCATTAAAATCCCCACACAATATAACATTCCCTTTGGTAGAGAAATGTTCTGTTTGTCTTTCCAACTCTTCCCAAATGCGCACCGTATTATCACGTCCATAAGACGATTCAGGTGGATTCAGGTGGTATATATATATATATATATATATACCACCAATGAAAGTATCAAGTTTGTCATTTGTGGAAGAAAGAATTAACAAACAATGTCAGAATTACTCTTGGGTGAAACTTGATTAGAGTTCGTAGTTCCTTCTTGATAAAAACTGATATTCCCCCTGATGCACTGGGAGCCTTGTTCCGTTTTTTCCTGCAGTAATGAACACCAGGGGCAAAGCCTGGTATAAAGATATCGTTAATATCTTCTTGTTAAAGATGAGTTTCTTGTAATATTACTATGTCATAATCAGAACATATTCTGTGTATTTTCTTCTTCAAAGAGTTTGTTAACCATACTACCATCGGTTGTCTCTCTAAATCCTTTAATCAATTATCTGAATCAGAAGCACCAATTGAAAGAATTCTGTTAGAATAAAAAAGCAAATACAAAATGAGCGCGTTTTAAACGAACTAATTTTTGCGTGTTCTGATATTAATTCCAGAGCATTTTGGCAAAAAGTTAAGTCATTGACATCAACCAACCGAACTGTTCGAAAATTAATCTTACCTCATGTGTGGTATGATTACTTTAAATATTTGTTCAATGTAGAGCAATCAGTGGATGACTCAAATTTGGCAGGGAAGTTGATGATGTTCTAACAATCATGTACCAGGAAACTGCAGTGATTGTTTAAATGCCCAAGTAGATGGGGACATTTCAGAGGTTGAAATTCGTGGTGCTATTCGTGCATTAAAGCATGGAAAGGCAGCTGGTCGATATGGTCTGTCCTCTGATTTTTTCATTCACGCTGAAGGTGTTCTTGTTAAATTTCTGTATCTGTTGTTCAACAGAATTTTTGAAAGTGGGGAGTACCCTCAAAGCTGGATGAAAGCTGTCGTATTTTCCTTACACAAAAGGTAGTTCGAGGAAAACAGACAATTTTAGGGGGATTTCATTGTTTAACACAATCAGAAAATTATACAGTACAGTATCAATTACATACAAAAGGACTTTGTGATGCAAATGATACTATTCCTGAAGCTCAAGCAGGTTTTTGCAAAGGTTACAGTACCACGTATAACAATTTTTTCTCTTCAATCACTGGTTCAAAAATTCCTCATAAAACATGGTCGGTTTTACACGTTTGAGGGTTTCTCAAAAACATTTGATAGTATAACAGACAAAAACTGTAGTACTTCATAAGTGGGGACCAGAATAACCGAGTATTTTGACTCTGTGTCAGGTGTAAGACAGGGATGTGTTTTAAGTCCATGGTTGTTCTCTATATTTTTGTCTGAGTTGCAAGCTGACTTATTAGACTGTGATGCAAGAGGTATCGACATTTTTGCAGATCCACTTGGAATTTTTCTGTTGATGTATGGCGATGATATTGCTTTAGTTTCTGACTCTGTGGCAGACTTGCAGAAGAAGATAGTGTGTCTGGAAAAATACTGCTGTAAATGGTGTCTGACTGTGAATATGGATAAAACCAGAGTGGATGTGTTAAAAAATGGTGGTTTCATTAAATCAATTGAGAAATGGGGGTACGATGGTAAGCAGATCCAGGTTGAACCTAGATACAATTATTTTGGTGTTATATTCTCAGCCACATTAAACTGGTCCAGGTGTGCAGCAAATCTGTCACGTAAGGCTCTGAGAGTGCTGGCAGGAATAAAAAAAAAAAACTGCATGTTAAACTTCAAGGAATTCCAGTTGCTATGTTATTCAAAATTTTTACACCAAAGTAAAGCCAATTCTGTTGTATGGTTCTGAAATATGGGGTTTTCATAAATATGATGCTATTGAAAAAGTCCAGATTAAATTTTGCAAGATGGTTTTAGGGTTAGAAGAGATGTTAAAAACATTGCCCTTGGGGAGTGTGGTAGATATCCTATCAATATTGATACTTATCTTCAACTTGTGAAATACTGGTGCAGGATTATGAGTGGTAGGTGGGTCCTCTAGGGGAAGGACTTGGAATAATTTTCAATGTGAATTATCTTAACATTTCACTAGTGGTGGAGGAGCAGCAACTTTCCAGTACTAGTCATCAAAGAAATTTTTATTTTGTTCCGGGTCTTAGTAAAATATTGACAAGTGGCTCTGAGATAACGCTTCTTAGGCCTGTACTCTTAGAAGTACATGTAGCTCTGAGAGACAGAATAGAGAGAGAGAGGTTTAAACATTCAACATTTGATTGAACAGCAGAGAACTGACACAAGTTAAGTGCAATTTCACACATCAACTTTTATTGCTTACACATAGGTAAGTATTGGCATGTCACTTCCATAGGCCAGGGTTTAGTTCTCATTGGACTACCACAATGAGGAGCCCTTCCTCACACCTACTTTAAATGCATACACTTGTGTGTTGCTGCTTAAGTTGAAATACAGTGGGCCTGTCTAAGTTACACTGAATTCATCTGGTTGAGATACATCCAGTTCGCTTTCATACACCCAGTGCAGTAGCCAAAGTGGTACTCATAGACAGTTTCTCACTGTTTCATCATAAAGTGAGGGTAAAGGTCTGATGGATTTGAGTCCAGGTGGTTAGCTAACTTAGCTTTGCTTCGGAGAGGGTAGTTGATCTCTCCTGTGGCTGGTGACTGCTCCTCTTGGGTAGACTAGTTGTCTGGTGTCACCCCGGTTTAAAGTGAAGCCATGGTGTCTGACATTCCCCCGGCTTTTGGCGAAGTCCCAGCTTCTGGTTCAGCTATACTGTGTAGTGTGACTAGGATCTTATTTCTGCGATAAAGAGAATTTGGTCTGTAGGTGAGAATCTGATGGCTGGTTTGTCGAGTGCACACATTTACCATTTTTCTCTTTCTTTCAGAAGAGAGGTGTGCGACTCAGCCAGCAAAAGTTTTTTCTGTGGTAAAGTTTCTGCTATAACTATTAATCCCCACTTTTGTTTCTAAGTTAAGTTTACAAAAGGGTAGGAGACAGTAATACACTGTTACACAGTTTCAGTCAAACACATAGTCCAAGTACAGATGTGGTGTAGACTCAAAGTCATACACTACAAATCATTCCAACAATCACCTGTATTTATAAGTAAGCTTAGCCGTTTTTAACCTAGTACAGACATACTGTTTTTCTGATCAAAATTAATCATTGAATTATTATCTTAACAGACGGAATTGCATACTGGCAAAAGTCAAGGTGAACACAAAAAATAGTGGTCAGATTGTTAACAAAGAATCATAACCACACAGAGAGAGAATTTTTGCCATATGATGGCAAGCAAACTCCTACACAGAATAATCATTCATCAGTTTGATAAATGTTGCTAAGTATTTGTACAAAGTTACAATGTTAATGCACACAGCATACATAAAATCAATACATAGATTCGAAAATGTAAAACAGAGTTCCAACTCACTTTTCCTGGGAATGAACCAGTGAATGATTTGAGATCAAAGAGGTTACCAGGAGTTTACCAGGCCTTCTCTAGTCGACCGTTTGTCTTCCATGGTTCTCATCTACAGTAGTGGAGGAGCTAAGATTTATGATTTTGCGTTTTTTTAGTAGAAACATTTCCTCTTGTACAATGATACTATGAACCATGCTGATTATGTCTGGAGAGGGAAACACGATCACAGCCCCCTGTGCTAGGAGCAGTGATCGATCAAAGTTTTCAATAACTGAATTTTTGACACGATCAGAACACCATAGCACGAGCCAAAGCATCCCGCTGCCAATGTCGGGGAACAGACTCGCACCTGCTCTATATCTGTCATCGCCGCTAGCGGTGTATACTTAGACAAGTCAACCACGTGAAAAGTAACACGTTTCACTTGGTGTTCTATTAAGTTTCTTCCATTTAAATAACGTTTGAGACATGTGAATATCAAATAAAATTGAGAACAGAAATGTCTATGCACATTACTTGTGATCAGGGAAAAATACATAGATGACTGATTAGGTTGCAAATATTCCTGATGAGTGCCAAAAAATGTATCACCGTCGTGGCCACCACGCGTGCGAACGGCTTTGTTTCATTCTTGGTGTACTGATTTTTATGTCTTTTTGTAAAATCAAATTTCAGCGCATTTGGAGCGGCTTTCAGCATAATGCAGCTATTTGACTGTGACTAAACAACCTTTTCACAGCTGGTGAGTTTACATACATTATCTTTAACCAGTTTTATTTCCATTTTAACTTTTAATGATTAAAAATCGGTTTTTAGATATCAGAAAAATTCACGTTGTTCTTAAGATAAAGACTGCATTCAGCCAGAATTCCGAAGCAATTCTTGGTGGTTTTTTTTTTTTTGTTTGTTTGTTTTTTGTATATTACTGCCAGTGTCTGTTTGACCACAAATGCCACAGTTCTTTTACAAGAACAATTTACAAGAAACATGAATTTTAATTGTGTCAATTATAAATGCTCGTATCAAAGTGTGAACGAAGTTGGTCTCGTCACTATCAAAAGGATAGACGACCATCCAGTGTACTCAGGTTTTGCTTTTTTGTCTCTCCCAGTGAAGAAGTGGCGATGTCTCGTGACTATAAGAGGACTTGACAGTTGACTGAAAGTCTGTGTGCGCTCTGTGCCAGAACCCATTAAGCAAAGCACATTTGATATGCCCAGAAAAGGGGAGCAAAAGGAGATGGAGCAAGGTATACCTACGTTGCTTACAATTTGACAGCTTTTCAGGAGTTGGGTGAGTCCCCACTTTCTATTCCATTGTCTAAATTGGAAGGAAAAATGATTTTGAGGAGACCTTGAGGAAGCACAAAGCCTCTTGGCACAAATCCTGTCGTGCAAAAATAAGCAACACTGTTTAAAACAGGAAAAGAAAGCCAGCAAGTGACAAATCCAGTCCTGAAAAAACGGAAACTTGCAGATGAATCTAGCTGTAAGACAGATGAGATGGGCACAGGACCAACATGCTTTTTCTGCAATGGATCTCCCGGTGCAGCAGGGCTTCATCATGCTTTTACCCCTGGATGATAAAATTCGTGCACATGCTCAACAGCTGAACGATCAAGAGCTACTCACAAAACTTGCTGTCAAAGACATGGTGGCAATGGATTGTCATTATCACATTAAATGCCTGTCTGCCTTCTACAGACGTGTACCAGCAAACCAGGCACAAGAATCAGAAGAAACAACAACAGATCAACAGCACATGCTATTGCATTTGCTGATGCTGTGGCTTATATTGAAAGCTTCCGAGATAATCCCCAAACAGCCCCTGTCTTTGGCATGACATTTCTACTTCGTCTATATACTTCTCGTCTCTCACATTTTGGTTTAAATGACGAAAAGGTACATTCTACACGCCCTAAAAAAAAAAAAAAGACTGAAGCAGCCATGTCAGATCTGAAGTGTGCATATCAAGGGAGAGACGTCATACTGTATTTGACAAAGACCGGCGTGATGCTTTGAAAAAAAGTGTGCGCTATTGATTCTGATGCCCTTCAATTGGTCAAAGCAGCCCAGATCATAAGAAAAGACATATTGAAGGGAAAAGGGGAATTCAAAGGAGTCTTTGAAGACAACTGCCAAGAACAGTCAGTTCCAGCATCTCTGAAAGCGCTCATGAGTTTTATCCTAGATGGCCCAGCATTTATTGATCAATCAGAGTATGATGCAACACGTCAAAGACAAGCAGTTCTCACTCTTTCCCAACTGACTGTTTTCAGTTGTCGAAGGATTGCAAAGGAACTGACTGTTTTCAGTTGTCGAAGGATTGCAAAGGACACAAAATTTAAGCGCCACAAGAACGACCGAGAACCCCCTCTACCAATTTATCTTGGTCTGAAACTGCGTGCAGAAAAAGAAGAAAGGACTCATTTACATTACCATACTTTCTGATCTTGGACTTGGGATTTCGTATGACAGAGTGATGTCAATTTTATCTGAGATAGCACACAAGGTGTGCAGACGATTTGAGGAGGAAAAAGTTGTACCAACAAACATGAGAAAAGGTTGTTTGTAGCTGGTATAGTTGACAATATAGACCACAATCCCACTCCAACGACCTCATCAGATTCTTTCCATGGGAGCAGCATTTCCCTTGTTCAGCACAGACTCCGTGAAGATGATGGTGAACAGCAGAGAGGCCACTTATTGAGGATGGAGCAAACAACCGAAATCGCACCATTCCTTTGTTGCTACCTGAATACACCAATGTGTTTCCTGTGCCTGTCCCACACC
This sequence comes from Conus betulinus, assembly GCA_016801955.1. Lineage (NCBI taxonomy): Eukaryota > Metazoa > Mollusca > Gastropoda > Neogastropoda > Conidae > Conus > Conus betulinus. The sequence goes on along the minus strand of JADBJO010021118.1, from coordinate 10,187 downwards.
AGGAAACATCTGGTGCCTCCATTACCAGCAGGTAATCAGCCAGACATCAGTCCTGAGATTCAAAGCTGCACCAAGGAGTATGCCTGGTTGAAACGTCTTAGCAGCACTGGAGACAGAGCCTGTGAACAATGAAGATGCAATTTCATGGGTTGTTATCATGCATCTCTTCAGCTACAAGATGGCATCCCATCTGCCATCACTGGACTCCTACCTTTCCATGTGGACAATGCACACTCCACTTCCCTAATCAGACATGTCATGACTCTGGTAAAAGCAGCAGCCACCCAACACCTCAATCCAGGACAAACACCTGTGCTTGGCATGGACCAGCCACTGTTTGCCTTGGCAAAGGAAATTCAGTGGTGCTGGCCAGACACATTTGGTGAGAAACACTTTGTCATCATGCTAGGAGGCCTTCACATAAAAATGGCAGCGCGCGCAAAACGCTTGGGGACTGGCTGAAGGGTTCCGGATGGAATACTGCCATCACACTAGCTGAGACTGCATCCTCTGGTATTGCTGAGTCGTCAGTCAAAGCAGCTCATCTGACCAGAACAAGGCATGCCCACCAAGTTACAGCAGCTGCATTACACATTTTGCAGTGGCGTGCATACACAAAGTTTCTGGAGTCAGATCCAAGCACTCCTTTGGGTTTCCACGACTGGACTGACATGAAGATGGCAGATGAACAGCCACAGTTTGCATACTGGACTACGGCCCTGGACTTCCAGTTATGTATTTTTCAGCTTTTGCCTGATGAAGTTGGTACCTTGGATGTTTGCCATGGATCATGTCAACTATGCTCGCTGGTTGGCAGTTCACATCCGAGATTTGGCAGTGCTGGAAGAAAACCACCCTGACGTATTCCAACGGTTCCAACCAATCACATAGTATATTGATAGCAAATGAGTCCTAAATAGGTCAAATCTTGCGATATAAAAAGGCAACTCAACAGTCTGTCAGCCTAGGCAATAAGTATAGAGACAATCAAGTACTTGAAACCCCATCTTTCCCTCTAGAAGCAGCTGAATTGGTTAAATCTGATACCAAAACATGTAAAGGTAAGCCATTAAGAAGTCAAAAATACTTGACCTACTTGTTTTTTAAGTGACAAAATGCTTGTTTTCATTTTCAAAAATAAGTTTTACATCACTTTTTTCTGCTATAAAGGTAATCACTGTTAGTTATGAACTTTGCAAACTACTTGGAGCCAAAAAAAAGTGTAAAAAAAAATAAAAACAATAAGATTTTAAGGACTTTGACCTACTTTTAAATGAACTACTTTATTAGAGTCTTACAAGTTAGCTTCAATATAGGCTTGTCTTCATACGTCTTATCGAATACATACTCAGGGTTATTCTGAAGCAGTTTTTTGTTGCAAGAATGCATTGTTTTGTGCAAAAAAACGAAAAAGAAAAGAACATGACACACTGACCTAATTAAATGTATGGCCACGCCCTCCAGAGATCACGCCCATTGTGTTTCCCTCTCTCATATCATTCAGGAGGGGTCTAGGTACCCACATACCAAATGGCATGCTTCTACTATGAAGTGCACGATTCACTGATGTTTACTACCTTAACTGCCCCACTACAGGCAGTCTTGAGGGGTCAGTGAAGTTGCGACCCTATGTGTCTGGTATATGAATTCTAAATTGGCAAATCAGGGGTCTGCTCTAACTTACAGGCTGCCATTCACATCAGGAGTGAGAGGGGGAGGGATGTGTTCTTTCATCATTCACCTCGGAAAATGTTTGAACTTCGTCGGCGCTAGCTTACTGAAATCAGCGGCCAGTTAATTTATGCGTTAGTATAGACAAAGACTCTCATGGAGAAACTCCAGTGACATAATTTACCAAAGATCCACGAGCACACAGACTGTAGATATGAGGGGGGGGGGGGGGGGGGGGGGGGGGGGGGGGAGAGGGAGGTTTGACGGTTGCCTTTGTGTCAACTACGGCCGCACGTGGCTCAGGTGGAGGGGGGGAGGGGAGTGGTGGTGGTGGCGGTGGAGAGAGCAGCAACATGCCTTTGTTTCACGGGTAGATAGGGGTAGGGGGTGGAGGGGTGCGACGGGCCATGGTTAAAATGCAGTGTAAATTTTACTGCATTGTAGGTATACCGTGTGTGGGGGTGAAGGAGGGTTGAGAGGGAAAGGGAGATGGGCCGATGAGAATGACACGGATCATGGCATGACGTAATTTTCTCTTGTAACAGATAAGGTGAGACAGGCAGCTCACACCGTTCTAACTGAAAGAAGCAGGGAGGGGGGGAGGGGAGAGGGGAGAATGGGGCATAGATTTGAAATCCATTGTTTGGTTTGGGGTTTGTGTGGGGACCGATCTGATGGGTTTGTCAAGCGTTTCGTCACACTATGTCCAGATATCCAAATCGATGCTATAAAAATGTTGGAAATACACGATCACTCTTGTAGAAACAAGATGCAAAGCATATAAACGTACTCCCAGTATATCCTGGATACGCATGATATATTCCATAAAGAATAAAAAACTGTCTTGGGCTGGCGTAACCGCTAGTAATGGCTATTCTGGTAAACATCGGCCATCATCTGTCACCTATAATGAACAAACTTACAAATTTTCAGAAAGATCGGCCGAGAACTTTCTGAGATTTTCCATCAAGAAGGACACTATTATGGGCCAATAATAATGGCTATAACGGTAAACTTAAGCATCGGGCATCTCTGTGACCCATAGTGAACATACCTACAAAGTTTTCAGAAAGATCGGCACTTACTTTCTGAGATATTCCATAAAAAAAACAAAAACCCGTTATGGGTCGTTATAGCCGTTAGTAACGGCCATAACGGTAAATTAAACGTCAGGCATGATCCGTGACCCATAATGAACATACCTACAAATTTTCAGAAAGATTGGCCAAGTACTTTCTGCGACATTCCATAAAAAAGAAAAACTATTATGGGCAGTTACAGCCGTTAGTAACGGCTATAATGGGGTAAACTAAAACATCAGGCAGCATCCGTGATGCATAATGAACATACCTGCTAATTTTCACAAAGATTGGCCAAATACTTTCTGAGATATTCCATAATGAAGAAAAACTGTCACAGGCCGTTACAGCCGTTAGTAATGGCTATAACGGGGTAAATCAAAACATTGGGCATCATCTGTAACTATTAATGAGCATACATACAAATTTACAGAAAGATTGGGCAAGTACTTTCTGAGATATTCCATAAAGAAGAAAACCCGTACAGGCCGTTACAACCGTTAGTAACGGCTATAACGGGGTAAACTAAAACATCAGGCATCATCTGAGACCCACAATAAACATACTTGCTAATTTTCATAAAGGTCGGCCGAGTACTTTCTGAGGTATTCCATAAAGAAAAAACCGTTACAGGCCGTTACAGCCGTTAGTAACGGTTTATAACGGTAAACTAAAACATCGGGCATTATTCGTGACCCATGATGAACATACCTACAAATTTTCAGAAAAATCGGCCAAGCACTTTCTGAGATATTCTATAAAGAAGAAAAACCGTTACAGGACGTTACAGCCGTTAGTGACGGCTATAAAGAGGTACATTAAACATCGGCATCATCCATGACCCATCATGAACGTACCTGCTCATTTTTACAAAAATCGGCCAAGTACTTTCTGAGATATTCCATAAAGAAAAAAAGCGTTACAGGCCGTTACAGCCGTTAGTAACGGCTATAGCGGTAAACTAAAACATCGGGCATCATCTGTGGCCCATAATGAACATGCCTACAAATTTTCAGAAAGATTGGCCCAGTAGTTTTGTCTGGAACGAATGGAACACATTTTGACCACGGACACGGACACACAGACAAGCACACAGACGGCATTTCTTCGTTCCCATTCTAAAGTACTCCCTGTTCTATAAGAACTGGGAGTACAAAAAACTGGGTTACACGTGTAAAAACTGTTATTGTGCACTTATGCTTTGGTGGATATGCATGGCTGATGCAGAATGTGGGAAATGCTCATTGTTTTATAGATCTGCTCAAACAACGTTTGAAGGGTTCATATTTTCAAGATACATTCTTCGCTTTCATCATAACCTGACTATTGTATGTATCACCCAGGGACAGTAATGGCCGGTTACGTGAGTCAGTTGCATGCTCGCGAACATCGTCGTGTTTTGTGTATGATTAGATGCACCTGGCTACCCCTGAATAGTGTGTGTCACTCGACTCAACAAATCACTGACATTTTGTAAACAGTGTGATGGTCATTGTGTTGAAGATGTATGTCATTTCATGTTAATTTGTCCTAAATATTCCACACTTTGCAGGAAATTCATACCCTTGTATTATTATCGTTTTTTTTTGTTGTTGTTGTTTTTTTTGTTGTTGTTGTTTTTTTTTTGTTGTTTTTTTTGCATTGACAATTATATCTTACAGCAGTGATTCAAACCCATAAATTATACAAACATAATGACAGTGGTTTACCCTTTGGCTTTGCCACCATTAACAGACACCTGAACATGTTGCTATAATTTTTTTTTTCAGTAGAGAGAAATTATATATGAATAGATAAAGAAATAAATGGGGGGGAAAAAAAATGCTCACTGCCCAAACCTCCCCTGGCTGGTTCAGTTCCTACCCTCGTGCATACGAGGAGAAAAATGTGACATGAAAATAAACTTTACAGACTAGGGCCTCTTCCTCAGCCAGGAAGAAGCAAACCTGCTGCAGAGAGAGAGAGAGAGAGAGAGAGAGAGAGAGAGAGAGAGAGAGAGAGAGAGAGTCTGTAATTGTTTACAAGTAACCATTCATATGTAATGACATAGGGGAATGCAAAAATTTCAAAATAAACCTTGGTATCCCCACCACTGTTCACAGAATCGAGAATATGTACCCTCTAATGAATGCATAAATTTAAGGTCAGAGTATGTTTTCATAACACAAAGAAAACCTTGCACATTCGGTACATCATTTGCCATATAAGATTAAAATATATAAAATTTGCGGTTAATAAAATGTAATTAAGCCCAAAATCTGTTACAACACCATCTTTTGTATCCAAACAAAGATCAGTTCCTCTGACAGAACTGAATTGTCACAGTGTTCACATTTTGTGGTCAGAACCTGCATTAGATCAAGCCAGAATTTCTGTACACTTGTACACTTCCATAACAGGTGTTGGATAGTTTGAATATCTTCCTGGCAAAAATTACAAATTGGGTCTTCACCAAACTTGCAGTCATATAAATATTTTCTTGTTGGCAAAAGACGATGTAATATACGCAGCTGAAACCATTTCAGTTTTGTGTCATGAAAAATTTTACAATATTTAAAAATCTTGAACCAGTTCAGATTTTCAAAAACTAAGGTTCCATTTTAGAACCACTGCAGGCAACACATCAGATTTCAAAAGTAGTCCCTGTATACTCTTGCTTCCTTCTTTTACAGCTTTCCAAATTTTTGTTTCTATGACCCGATATCTATCTACCAACTGAATATTACATTTCCGTTGATGCTCAGTTATAGCGTTAATAATACCAGTATACAAAAGAAAATTGGTTCTGTTAATGTTTGGATGAAGATCTTGGAATTCTCGAAAGGTATAGAATCTGTTCTCGGTACTACTGAACAGCTGGTGAACAAACAAGATGTTCTCATTAACCCATTCCTTGATAAAAAAAACACATGTCTGCCTCTTATTATGTGTTTGTTGTAGTGAATACATTCAGCCAGGAACTCTGCAGGGCTCAGGGGAAGGCATTTTGCATACAGGCGCTTGAAATGTGTTTTAGTACATCTGTCCAAAATAGGTTATTACATGACCTCAAACAAACATGCACATATTCCTCGCCTAGTTTTGGCAGGTTCACAAAGTTGGGAAATAATGCATATATAAACCTTTGCAAGCTTCCCTCAAAATTAAGTCTTTTAACCATGACAATTTCAATGAAGCAATATAAGCATGCAAATCAATTATTTGTAACCCGCCTTCAGTATATATGTTTACACACAATGCTTCTTTTTATCTTTGCAGGCTTATCACACCATAAAAAAGAATACAAAAACAGCTTGTAGTTCGTTGACAAAATTTAGTGGCGGATCTGGCAAGTTTAATAATAAGTATGTTAGTTTTGACAACCAGAGTTTTCATAACTGTTATCTTACCAAGCGGAGAAAGATCTCTCTTGCTCCACCTCCCTAATAGTCTTTTAATGTTAAGTAACTTCCCATGAAAATTTATTTCAAACATCCCATTGAAGTCTAGGCAAAATTGAATGCCCAAAATCTTAAAAATCCCGGGGTTCCAGCAAAAGTTCGTCGTCACGCATATACCTTGTGGTTGAGTTTTTCTTACTTCCAAACCAAACTACTTTAGTTTTTTCGTTATTGATTTTTAGACCGGATATCTGTGCAAAGCTTTTCAACACATTAATAGTTGCTCTAAATGACTTTTCTGTGCCATCTAGACAGATATTTGTATCATCAGCGAATTGCGACAGGAGGACCCCCTGCTCTCTCACCTGAATTCCTTTTATATCATCATGCTGTCTAAGTTAAGACAGACAATACCTCTGCACCAATTAAGTATAAATACGGTGAGCATGGATCCCCCTGCCGCACTCCACGTCTGATAGGGAACCAACTGGAGTATTGTCCATTGACAGACACACAGGTTGTTATGTTTTATAAAAAGTAGAAATCCATTTAATAATATCAGGGCCAAAGTTAAAGAAGTTTAATACCTTTTTTAAAAAGGACCAAGCGATAGAATCGAACGCTTTCTCAAAATCAATGCTGAGAAGTAAACCGGGAATACGCTCGTCCTCAGAGTGCTGAAGTACATCATAGATTTTCTTATGTTTTCACCTATATAGCGCCCTGCCATAAAGCCCTTCTGATCTTCATGAATAATTTTAGGTAAAACGCTTTTTATGCGATTGGCTATTGAGGCAGAGGCAATTTTGTATGCTGTATTCAAGAGAGAAATAGGTCTCCAGTTCTTTAAGTATTGTTTTGGCTTCTCATCTTTTGGTATGCAAATAATAATGCCCTGTCTCTGTGTGGATGACATACATTGCTTATCAAATCCATCATTTAGAGACCTGACAAGAAATGAGCCAATATCAGAGAAGAAAAATTCATAAAACTCTACTGTGAAACCATCAGATCCAGGGCTCTTGTTATTTTTCATGTTCTTTAGTGTTACTCCCACTTCACAGAAAGTTAGCGGGCTTCTAACTGGATGCTTTCTTCTTGAGTTAATTGTGTTGTCTCCCTCAATATGTGTCCAAGATCAACATTTTTCACTAATTGTTGAATACAGCTGCTGATAGAATCTTTCAACTTCTTTAAGAACTGCATTTTGATCCGATATATTATTTCACCATCATTATTCTCCAGATAACTCATTGAACGATCAATAAAATTTGTTTTTCCAGGCTACAAAAGTACTGACTAGGCTTCTCACCCTCCTGAATCCATTTTTTATTCTTGATCTAACTATCATGCCTTCTACTTTCTTTTCACGTATTTCTTGTAACTGCACTTTGGATTGCTGTAATTCCTCCAGGTTATTTTCATTAACATTTACACTTAGACTTTTAATTTTTGCTTCCAGTTCTTTTTCAAGTTCTGTTTCCATTTTCTTTTGAAACATGAGTATGATATTGCTTTTTCTCTAATTTTCAGAAGCAGCATTTCGAAAAATAACTGATCTGAAATAGAGAACTGAACCATGTCGTTTGGTACCTCATTAATATTTTCAAGGTTATAGACTGGTAGAGCGTATTCTTTTTTTAATTCTAGTATAACATTTTTTACCTCACATACAATTTCTTATCTTTCAATAGTGAGTTATTAAATTTCCAGAACTGTCTATCTCTTTTCTTCTCTCTTTCCTTCAGAATCAAGTTGATTAAGGTATGATCAGACCTGTAACTAGAACCTATGTTAGAGCCACTGATATCTGGAAGTAAGTATTTGATACCAAAAAGAAGTCCAACCTACTTTGTTTAATGCTATTAAATTTACGCCAGGTATATTTTCTTAAAGATGGGTACAATGTTCTGAAAATGTCTATCAAGTCGAATTTTGTCATCATGTTCAGTATTGCTTTACGAGTTCTAGGCCTATTTGATGTACTAGTATAGTTTCTGGAATCTAACTTACAGTCTAGTACTACATTCCAGTCTCCACCCAGAATCATACTTTCATTTCCAAACTGCTCAAGTTTGGTAGTTAAGGATTCAAAGAAATCAGGGTTATCCCCAGAGCTTGGGCCATATATATTGGCAAGAGTAAACCGTTTTTGAAGAAATTCTAAGTCCATAAGAAGAAAATGACCCCCAGGATCCCTGGCTACATTGTGCACTTTGAATTCAAAGTTATTCTTAAATAATATTGCCACTCCATTTTTATTAGTTTCACTACCTGCTAACCATAAAGAATACCAACAAAAAGTATACAACAAAAAGTGTGTTTACCTTGACACAATAGTTAATGATAAATTACAAAAAGATGAAGAGACAAAAGTACCGTCACTGTCTGATCAGAAAAAAGAGTAGAAAAGGAGCCTCCTCACAATGTGCCATGCAAATGAAGGTTATCACATGGCAATATCAGAAGCAGTGACCACAAGCAGCACAAAGTCTGTTATGAGAAAAAAAAAAAAAAAAAAGTAGGCTAATTGAATTTGTCAAAAAGTACCAGTATTAATTTAACTTGCCTCAAAGAGTTAGATGACTTGAAAGCAATTAACTCAAACAAGTACTAATGAAATATCAACAAGTTTACTGGCCTTTTTGTCCGTTATGCCACAACTGCACTTGCCTGTTGATCATAAGGCCTACTCACTGCCACTGGGCTGACTGACACTGTTGCTGTTAGAGGGTCTGGGGGGATCTCCTCTTGATTCCTTGTACTCCTGACTACACTTTGTCAAGTCAGAAATCGAGTCCACTTGAACAATTTTCCATCCAGAGTCTTCATGAAGACTTTCCCATTCTTGGACCAGGCCCTCTCACACACTTGCTTATTGTCCCTGGTGACACACAGGAGAGAGTAGGCCCGCGGCGTGAGGTCCTCCACACATCAGTACTTTCGTGCCGCGGAGATTCCTTCTCGCGTACAGCACTTCATCGCGTACCCGTCTAGACACAAAGCGCACTATGATCCCTCTTGGCTTTTTAGCGCTATCGGAGGCACCCTTCTTGCGCACACCTACTCGATGTACTGCTTCCACATCCTTGGGATCAACAGTCACCTTTAGCTTGTCGCGGAAGAGCGACAGCACCTTGCGTTCACACTCCATGGCTGTTTCTTCACGCCCCTGCTGGCTGCCCTCTTCCCCCACACCGAAGATTCGCAGGTTGTTGCGGCGGATGTAGATGGACAGCTCTTCACTCCGGCGATCTGCCAGCTCTGCCGTGAACTCACCTCTGCCAGCTGGGTCTTCAGCTCCTCCTCCTTGCCCCTCAGCTCTCTCACTTCTGCTCTCAGCTGGTCATTCTGGGTTTGAAGAGAGTGAACAGTGAAGACTTCAGTTCGTCTACTGTCTCAGACAGCTTCTCCACAGCAGTCCCAATTGCACACAGCTTCCCCATACATCGTCATAGCCGTAAGTGACAGGTGTACGTGACTCAGGGGAAAAAAACACTGTTATCAGCACTCATTTTGTCCTTATCGTACTTATCTCCCCTGATAGCACACACCTCATCAACCACACAATGTGAATGTTCTGTGCTTCTGACGAATCCTTGAACTTCTTCTGAATGTTCTTGCGCTTCTGGGATGGAGAAGATGTAACCAGCGAGGTATCTGTTCCACTTGATCCTGATTGTGAGCTAGCAGACAACTGCTTTCTTCCTCGTTTTCCCATAGATGTAATAACTACATGGGCATGAAGCAGACGACAAGATCAAAACAACAATGGCGACGGCTACTTCGGTAACTGTCTGACTGCCAAACTTGAAAACTACAAGTGAGAATGATTTTAGGTGACTAAATTGTACATAATACTTGAGATTACATCTCGTGGGGATTCAGCTGTTGGTTGCGCTGCTAGTAGAGATCCATGGAAGTGAATTAATGGAGGAAAATTACATAAAACTGCTAGTTTTAACACAGCTCTCCGAAAACGCGTCCGGTCCCGAATCTTGAGCAGCGCTCTCCCCCATTATCGTTTGCATCAAAATTTAAGATACAATTATTAGGT
>JADBJO010021117.1:22500-25000 GCA_016801955.1 Conus betulinus | reverse complement strand
CCAGTTGGTGCGCTACCCTTGCCAATCACTTCCCTAAGTGAGAAATTTAATGCCACGGGAAAATACTACTGCCACCACTGCATCCCCCCCCCCCCTCCCCAATGACATTAAGATTTAATAAGGATAACACGAAATGCTTCGGTCAATAAGCGTTAACCATGGCGTTACAGTTTCATGGGTCGATTTGGGATTGATTGGCTAAAACAGAGTTCACCTTGGCACTGAGTTTTCTGTACGACAACAGGAAATGTTTGGCTAAACCCACGTTCACCCTGACATTAGATTTTCATAAGACAACAGGAAATGTTTGGCTAAGCCAGCGTTCACCCTGACATTAGATTTTCATAAGACAACAGGATATGTTTGGCTAAGCCAGCGTTCACCCTGACATTAATTTTCATGACAGGAAATGTTTGGCTAAGCCAGTGTTCACCCTGACTTTAAAGTTTTCATAAGAAAACAGGAAATGTTTGGTTAAACCATGTTTGTTCGCCCTGACATGACATCAATTTTCATAAGACAACAGGAAATGTTTGGCTAAACCATATTCATCCTGACATTAAATTTTTAATTTGACAACAAGAAATGTTTAGCTAAGCCAGTGTTCACCCTGAAATGAAATTTTCATAAGACAATAGGAAACGTTCAATTCCATGACAGGTTTAGCCGATGATTTTTCCGTTGCAGTCTGAAAGCTAAATGCTGTGATGAAACTTTATATATTGGTTGTGACATCTCTATGAACTACCTGTCAAAGGATGACATGACAGACATCTCTACTCATGTTATCAAAAAAAGGACGTGTGATCTCCATCCTATCGCCCAGCACTACGCTGAAAAACCATGTCAACAGGACCAAGAAAACACACTGAAGTAATGAATGACAAACAGGAAAGACAACTTTTACACCCATGGTGAGACAACTACGTCTACATCTCAAAACGGGTTTCTGCTTACGGCACCAAATCGCCTAGCACAAGCGCAGACGCAAGGCACACAGAGCGAACAAGGAAGGAGGTGTGTGTGAAGAAAGGACAAACTATGTATAATACAGCTTCTGCTGTCCTCAGACTTTGTATGTCCAGCCCGCCAAAGGCTAGGCGTTCTATAATCTCTCCCACACACGGTATATCTTCAGACTGCTCTCCGCTAAATCTCCGTGTTATCGATCGCGCATGCTGGACGTATAAGACAGTCGGCCGAATGTGTCACATAAAAACATCCCTTTTCAATGATCGGCCAAATCACTCCCACCATGCCTCTAACCCCCCCCACCCCCTCCCACCCACCCCTATCGGTCCCAGGGGGGTGGAAGCGTTGACCCTCACCCCATGCACAGAGCGTTTTTTTTTTTCTTTTCTTTCTTTTTTTTTTTTTTATCTCCGCCGACCCACTGGACACAGCGAACGTGTACCACTTGTCTGTGTGTGCCGGACAACCGGGGATGGGGTGGGGGGGGGGGGTGGGGGGGGGGGGCAGGTGCCTGCCATGACGACCATCTTCATTCATCAGACCTTGCCTCTAAACCGGTTCTTATTCACTTCAGACACAGACAACTGAGGTGTCTCTGTTTTCGTCTGAAATTGTTTCGTTTCCAAACACGTTTTCTTTGTAGTAGTTGTCGTTGTTTTCTTTTTTTAATACCTCGCGATGGATCCCGAAATCGATTGAGCTGTAAACACTGTAAAAATGGATTGACTGTCTGCGTGCCTGCCTGCTTGCCCGACTGTTATGCTGTCAGGAATTCAGTCAGAAGGTCGGTTTTTAACATGTTACACTGAATTATCTAACCTGGAATTGTTCAGACTGGAGAAACATACAGAGAGAGGAGAGACGGGGCGGAGGGGGGGGGGGGGGAGAGAAGAGAGAGAAAGAGACAGACAGACAGACAGACAGATAGATACAAAGACAGACAGACGCGAAGAGAGACCGAGAGAGACAAAGAGTGGGAGGAAGTTAAGGGGCAAAGCCTTTGAGAAACTAGTCAGTCTACCCTTCCAATCTGAACATGTCAATCCAATTCGATGAAGTTTTAAACAGAAGAATGAGGTTATGATAGTGATAGTAATGATGACAACGACAACGACGACAAAGATGAATGATGATGACGAAAATAAACACAGATCGGGCAGCCAAGCAAACCCACACTTGTTCGGATAAACAGACAGAAAGGATTAAATAGATACAGAGATGGTTGACAGACCGATAAATAAACACAGACTGACAGACAGAGAGACGGAGAGAGAAGGACACACACACACACACACACACACACACACACACACACACACACACACGAACGCCTACGCACACACAATCGAAGCCTTTACACAAACGTGTGTGTGTGTGTGTGTGTGTGTGTGTGCGTGCGTGCGTGCGTGCGTGCGTGCGTGCGTGCGTGCGTGCATGTGTGTGTGTACGTGCACATATACATGTGTATGCGTGTCCACCGCAGGAAACTTGAAACTCCTCTTCACAGCTGACTCACTCTCTCCGGTGC
>JADBJO010021117.1:0-15000 GCA_016801955.1 Conus betulinus | reverse complement strand
GGCAGGTAAGCGAAACAGACAAACAACGAAAAACCAATACAATCGGACACAATACACTGGCGAGCAATAAAAGCAAAGGGAGGAAGGAGGAGGCGGGGAAACGGGGAGGTGGAAGACAGTGACAGGAATCAGGTGGGGGAGAGAGGAGGGGGGGGGGGGTTAAAGAAGCAGGTGGGGGGGAGAAGTACAAAGAAAAACGGGGGTGGGGATGATGACAAAGAGCCCCCCCCCCTCCACTCCCACCCCTGCCCCCTCTCCCCCACTCGGAAAACCAGCGGCACGGTGGGGGTAGGTGCTGTAGGCCGGGACTCACGAGCGTTGCGGTGCGTCATGTTATACCCGGGCTCAAGCTGGCCATTGTTTTTCCCCCGGCTCAGCCCTTTTCACGCGGCCCAGCCAGGCGTGACACAGCCCGTTCGGTTTTCAAAAACACCAGACCCTGCCCTCTGGGTACCCGCCAAAGGTGGCTGGCTATACACCCGCTGGTCGGCGGAGCTTCCGAACAATACGAGAACTCGTCATGTCCATGCACAATATTATTTGTCTGGATATGACAGTTAAAACTGTGATGAAGACACTTCACACTCACACACACACACACACACACACACTTGATGTATGCCAATTTAGGATTTACGAAATCAAGATCCTAATATACACTTTGAATGCACAATTTCATGTTGTCACGTTGTTTTCGTTTTGTGTTTTCAACCTGGCAGCCAGGTAGTGACAGCTGTGCACACTGTTCAGAATGGACCATGGTGCAGTCTGTTTGTCCGAGTGGGGGCCTTTTTCATGTGGATCTTTTTTTTTTTTTTCTTTTTAACTTTTAACCGAGGGGAATGCCTGGAGCGTTCACCGCATCTCAGTCTTACCCGTCCTTAAGTCAGCAGTTTGGCTGCCATGTCGTTGATCATTCTCGTTGTTTGTTGATCACGTTTGTCTTTGTTGTTTTAATACTTTTTCAACATGTAGTTGTGTTCCTCTCTCTCTCTCTCTCTCTCTCTCTCTCTCTCTCTCTCTGACAGCCCTTTAAGGACGCGATAAGTGGTTGACGTGGGCTGTAGCAGTAACAGAACAGAGGACCGGTGGTTTACCGGCATTTTTTTTTTTTTTTTAAGGTTGTTTTTTTGTTTGTTTTTGTTTTCAGCTGGCGTTTTCAAATCATGGACAGCCGGAAAAGGAAACGGCGATCACTTCGCACCAAACAACTCACGTTTAAACATGATGAGAACTCTGCAAGTCACGCACACGGCAGCGTATGGCTGGATGAGGGTGAGGGACACAATGACACTGATGACAACAAGTTCCAGTCTGATGGTGAAAATGAAAGCAAGGTTGAACAGAACTATAAACTGGTCATCAAAGAGACTTCAGGGACAAGTTCCAGTCCAGGTAAAAACGAAAGCAAAGTTGAACAGAAAAATACAATAGCCATCGAAGGGACTTCAGGGACAAGTCCAGTCCAGGTAAAGCAAGGTTGAACAGAACAATACAATAGTCATCGAAGGGACTTCAGGGACAAGTTCCAATCCAGCTAAAAATGAAAGCAAGGTTGAACAGAACAATATAATAGCCATCGAAGGGACTTCAGGAACAAGTTCCAGTCCAGGTAAAAGCGAAAACAAAGTTGAACAGAAAACAATACAATTGTCACCGAAGGGACTTCTGGGACAAGTTCCAGTCCAGATAAAAGCGAAAGCAAGGTTGAACAGAACAACAAAATAGTCATCGAAGGGACTTCAGGGACAAGTTCCAGTCCAGGTTAGCTGCATGCAGGCGACTTACCAGAGCTTGACTCCATCTGTACACAACCTAGCTCCTCTGAAGAGACAGCAACTGACGACGGGTCTGATCTTTGTGTATGCATCGTCATCTGTTGTCTGTGAAAGCGGTGCATGCTCGGCTTCAAGGCGGTCAGACTAGACACAGACTGGAAGACATAACAGTTGAAAAATCGCGTCGGGAATGTGGTGGGAACCACCACTGTCGGGGCCGCAACAAAACGAAAAGATCAACAGGTTCTTTACGTCAAGGCTGCAACGAAGTTGGCAGGTTTTCAGCCTACACCAGACAGTACTGGTGACAAGTCGCACAGCTCATTCACAGAACGGCGCTCCCAGTCTAAGACTGTATTATCAGCTTTCCGCATCCAGGGCTACAATGATCGGGAAAAAAAGTGAAAAATTTATGAAAAGGCAGCTTCCTGCTGCCGCAGCAGACAAAGAGCCGTTAAACCCAACATCAGAAGGAATCTGTTGGCTACACAGAGGAATCTGCGATACTGTCGCCCCGGAATTAAAACAGCTGTATAGAAATGAACGGTACAAGAGGCCAGCTGACAATGCATAGGAGACGGGTTTTGAAAATGATCCCAGGGGCAGAAAAACCAGTAAACAGACACTGAAAAGGTGCGTACAGTTCGACAATGACGTCGGGGGGGGGGGGGGGGGGGGGGGGGGGGGGGGCAGAATAGCTCAGTGATAGTCCGCCGGACTCGTAATCTTGGGGTTGCGGGTTCGAATCTCCGCCGGGCCGTTCCGGTACAGGGGGATTTTCCCCTCGGAGTTAACATTGGTTCTGACTCCATTTCCCACACAGTCCTTCGAATGAGACTATAAATCGAGGTTCCGTGTGTGAACGCACGCATAACATCTTGCACACACGTAAAATCCCATGACCAACTTTCGGAAGAGAAGGCCAGTTTGGCCGTTGGTATGGATGACACGTTACACATTGCATGCACACCTCGAAGATGGAATATGGCTGCCTTAATGGCGGGATAAAAAAAAACGGTCATACACACAAAACTCCACTCCCTTTGTTGGGCAGATGGGATTAATTCTTGCCTGTCTCTGCAGGGAGTGTCCGCAGGAGTGTCAGCCTGCGTACGCCAAAAAAAAAAAAAAAAAAAGACAATGACATCTCTCCATCTACGCTCAACTGTCGCTTGAAGAAGACCGCGCAAAGAATGGCCGGCATATAAATACTAAAAAGAGTAAGACAAATGAGAGGGGTGTTTTGAAGAAGCAGGAAGAACTTGAAAAGGAACCGTCACAGACAGACAGTTACAGACTTTTAAAACTTTTCAGAAGATTCCCTACCTGGATAGACTGGGGGGGGGGGGGGGGGGGGAAGATTTCTGGATTAGGTACCACCAGTATCAACCGTGAGTAACTCGTGCGAATCTTTTCCATTTCAACCACTGTAGCAATGTTTGTCACTACCGGCAGCCTCGGCGTTTCTCCTGAGGTGAATCGTCACCTGATGCCTTGATGTGTGAAATCTGGTATAGGAATCAAATCATGACAAACGTGAGTGTGGATGTATGTAAGCGTCATACGAAACATGCTACAGAGGGAACATGGAAGAAGAACGCAATGAAAAAAAAAAAAAAAGAAAAAAAAAGAAAGAAATCCATCCCAACACCCGGTGTGTTTGTGTGCAAGTGTGAGCGCACGATATGCAGGCAATCAGGATCACACGCATACAGGTCTTATGGTGAACGCATGCTGCCAACCCCTCCCGAACGTTTCTGTAATTTCCCTAATTGACTAAAGACTGTGACGGATAAACTAATCAGGAAAACTGTAACGGACGCCGAAATAACGCATAAAACAAAGCTCATATGTAACGCTTAAGAAACAGACGAGCAATTTTCGTAGGCTTATGCGCGCACGCACGCACGTTCAGGCACACACACTCACGCACGTACGCACGCGCACACACGCACGCACGCACACACGCACGTACATCACGTCGGCATACAAATGCACAAGATAATATTCCATTGATCTAAGCCAGTATGAGAATCAATGGATTACTCAAATGAATTCGTTAAATAATTCATTTTGTTCATCAATTATCTATCCATTAATCATCAATTATGTATTTAAGCCGGACCAACCACTGATACCAGTTCCATCATTTTATGTGTCATGAAGGCGAAAAAAGTGCGTTGAAATTTAAAGAAAATTAAATAGTAAAAAACTGATTAACCGATCTGACATTTCTAAATTGCTGAATTCCACCAGATCGATAGAGTGACTCCGTGGTTTTCAGTTACACTTCATCACAAAAGTCAAATTGACTGTCAATGCAATATACGGTTCCTCACAAATTCATGAAGTCTCAAACATTGAACAGGCGAACACAATTGTCAGTGATGGAAACGGGCATCTGGCTGGAACACGCGTCCTCGTGTTGAACATCAACTGTCACGGGTTCATTTAACTCTGACCAGCCATCAACGAAGAGCTGTAAGCGATATCGTGTCACTGGGAAATCAGAGATAAACGATAACGTCGGGTAATAACACATAAACGCGCGCGCGCGAGCACACACACACACACACACGCGCTCGCGCGCGCGCGCGCGCGCACACACACACACACACACACACTCACGCTGAGAGAGAGAGACAGACAGACAGACAGACAGACAGATAGACACAGGCACATAGACAGAGATTGCAAGAGAGCGCGCCGCGCGCGCGCGCCAGACAGACAGCACAGCAGACAGACAGAGGCAAGAGACGGGGACAGAGCGAAAGAAAGAAAGACAGGGAGACAGACAGAAAGAGAGACAGAGACAAAGACAGAGAGACAGACAGACAGACAGACAGACGGAACGTTTCTATTTTCCCGTTTATCGTCGCAACCGTTTAGTCACGGGGATAGAGTTTAAGCACATCCCACAGTTTGAACGTTCTTCCGAACGTACACAACTGTGCGAGGAAAAAACACACAAACAACGTGCAATCCACCTCTCCGGAGCATTGCATACTGTTTTGTTTTGTTTTCGCTTTTCAGCAAACAACGCTTAGGTTTATTTAACATAAAATTATATGCATCTTCTTTTTTCCTTATTTCCACCTTGTTGCATACTTTTCCTGAAACAGACCACGAGGGGGGGGGGGGGGGGGGGGGGGGGAGAGAGAGAGAGAGAGAGAAGATAAAATTATTATGAGCATAATAGATAAGCACTGACACGCTTTTTACATCCAGTCCTCGCCCTGAGTAGGGACTACTACATGCTGTGAAATGAAATAATGTATGAAAGCAAACAAACAAACAAACAAACAAAGCAGTCATGCAATCAAAGTGAGAGAGACAGGCAGACAGAGAGAAAGAGGTCATGATAAATGCTTCTCTACCAGTTGTTAACAAAGGGTTGGGAAACAAGGATTAATGGCGGTGACATGTCTAATTCATATTTTCAGAGTAATTAACATATTTGCTTTTTTCCTTTTCTTCTTTCTACGCTCGCGCGCGCGTTTGCATGTGCGTGTATGTGTGTGCGCGCGAGCACATGTGTGTGTATGTGTGTGTGCGTGTGCGTGTGTGCGCGCGCGCGTGTGTGTGCGCGCACGTGTTAGCTTATTATTAGGAATAACGGACTGTCCTATATCTACTACCTAGACTACCACGACGGGCATCAGCATGAGGCTAGAGAACGAGAGAGACAGAGAGACAGACAGCGACAGACAGTAAGACAGAGACAGACAGACTGACGCACAAGCAGACAGACAAATTTGAGACACAGACAAGTTGTGCTGATCAGACTGTATCGAAGCCATGAAAGGACAGATCGGCAAAGCTGAACAAAAAGTTTCCATATTACGTGGAGCACGATTTCGTATACATATCCCCGAATGACACGGAAATTGTTTTTTTTTTTTTTCTCGTGTATTATCTTCCTCGCATTTCTTGGCATCTGTGTGGACCCTGAATGATTTTATGATCAAACAGCGCTGTGCTGAATCAATGAAAATCAGGCGCAAACTCTCTCTCTCTCTGTGTGTGTGTGTGTGTGTGTGTGTGTGTGTGTGTGTGTGAAATGCTCTCTTTCCTTTTTCTTCTACTATGTATTGATATGTTATCAAGACAAATCCTTTTTTTTGATTTTTCTATCACTTCATTTCGAAATGCTTTGATTGCTCACATTTACTGAGCTATGCAGTTTGCCTATTTCATTCCAGATTTTTTTCCCCTTCCTGACGCTGCAAATATGATGTTCCCCTGACACAACAACTGTATCTATATGTAAAAAAAAATGTCTGAAGCGTCCCTCTCTCACACACACACACACACACACACACACACACACACCACCCACCACACCACCACCACCAAAACGGAAAAAAAACAAAGAAGTCATTAAGACTGCAACACCTCGCTTGACGAGCAAACCGAAAACTGAACTATGCTGGTTTATCACATGACCAATAGCGATAATGAAAGTAGACGCTCGTAATCATTGTCAGTAGACAACACATTAGACATTATTCAACAATGATGAGAAAGAAAAAAAAAAAAAAAAAAGAAAAGAAAAGAAAAAACAGAAAAATCTACCTGCTCCGAAGGCGGCCGGTGGGGAAACGTTGACAGCCGGCTCATGATAGATTCAACGATCTCATGTCCTTCCAAAACAATCAGTCAATTAAACACTGGCTGGACCCGAAACTTTGGAAGACTATACACCCGACACCCGCGCGCCTCTCTCAGGACCAACTGACTCGCACGTACGCCTAACCACCTTTCCGGGTGAGTCCACTCTATTCTGACCAAGCTGCGCTCGCGGATATTGGTGGGCGGCCCACTCGCACGGGGGTGGTAAGGATTGATTCGTATCAAGGGAGATAACGCTGAAGCAGGATCCCACACAGGGCGCACAAACTGCACGGGTAGACCGCAGTTTTGATATTTCGACGGCCACGCGTGGACACCCTTCCCCCCCCCCCCCCCCCCCCCCCCCCCCCCCCCCCCCCCCCCCCCCCCCCCCCCCTTACGTGCACCGTAATCAACGTGCTTCACGCGCGCGCTCGCACGCGTGTGCGTGCGCGTGTGTTGTGTGTGCCACAAGTTGCAGGTGTGCACACAGTCATGTACCCTCACGGACACAAGTAAACACACGTGTGCGCAGACATAATCTCACATACATTCTTTACCCCGCCTCTCCATTCCTTCTACTCCCATCCACTCATAGCCCCCCCCCCCCCCCCCCCCCCTTTCTTTTTCTTTTTTTTTAACCCCTCCTCTCAACCTGTGTCCTATCGAATCAGATTTTCATTTGTTCCTTTTTCACATGTTATCCAAACCTTGCCATCGCCTTTTTTTACTTTTTTTTTTTTTTTTTTAAATGAGCGTTGAGTTGACTTCAACACGGTGACAGCCCTGATATGGCCCTTTGCGGTCGCCTGGGCTATAAGCAACATTACTTTACCATACCTTGATTTGTGTGTACCCTTTTCTTTGTGAATGCTGCTGGGGGTTTTTTCCTTCCTCATCATTGATATTGAGCTTATGGCTCGAAACGTTTAATGTTTTCCCTTTCATGGATCACTGTGTGTGTGTGTGTGTGTGTGTGTGTGTGTGTGAGAGAGAGAGAGAGAGAGAGAGAGAGAGATGCCTGTTAATGTCAAAATTCTGGCGATTATCATTCAAGATATATATGTGTATATATATATATATATATATATATATATATATATATATATATACGCACGTCAGCGGGACTGAACTTAAAAGCATTGTGGTCTTACTGTTGATGTCTGCTCGCTGGCAAAGTTTTATTCTGTATTGATAACTCAATTACTTCCATTTCTTCGTTCAAATGATAGCATTCACGCAGAATGCGTGCATATAAAGCAAGGTGAAAGGTCAGATACATGACTGTGTGGCTGGCTACATCTGCTGAGAGTGATAAGTCTAGAAACTGTCTCAACCTGATAAGTATCTTCGACTGCAGCAAAAAAAAATTTGAAGCGTAAATCTGCGAGTGTGTGCCCATCCAACAACAACATGGCGGATCGGCCGTGGACGGGTTTCCAACAACTGTCCCTGCTCCCATAGCTGTGCTGTGGTGTGGACGTCAAAAAACGCGCTCCTCAGGCAACAACCTTTTAACCTCCCGACGAATCTGGAATGCCTCCCCAAAATCCTGGTGTTTTCATGTCTGTCTATGAGTGATAGGTGTATGTTGACGGAAAATATGGATCGCCTGTGCAGGCTATAACAACACACACACACACGAAAAACAACAAACAAGAAGAAGAAAGGAAAAGAGGATGGCTTTCAAAGTCATGTACCTGGGATCACTTGGTCATGTAAACCGAGCAGCATGCATGCATGATAAATTTGAACAGATAGCTCTGGGCGATTCGTCTCGTTACCTGTAAGATGGGAAGTCCAATCAAAAACACACACACACACACGCGCGCACACACACACACACACACCTGCACGATGGCGCCGTACCGACGACAGTGAAGCGAAAGCGAAGGCGCATGCCTCATATGTTTTGTTTGTTTGTTTTACTCGCACCGGAGTGTCTTGATTCAATACAAAGGCCACGACTGTTTTGTTGTTGTTGTTATTGTTTGTTTATTTGCTTGCTTGTTTGTTTTTTTTTTACTCACTTTTCTTGATTCAATATAAAGGCCATGACTGGGTTGTTTTTTTTATTATTCACACAAGTGTCTTGATTCAATATAAACGCCAGAACTGGTTTGTTTTTTTTTTACTCACACCGGTGTCTTGATTCAATATAAAAGGCTACGACTGGTTTGTCTGTTTTTAACTCTCACACTGGTGTCTTGATTCAATATAAAGGCTACGATTGGTTGGTTTGTTTTTACTCACACCGGTGTCTTGATTCAATATAAAGGCTACAACTGGTTGGTTTGTTTTTACTCACACCGGTGTCTTGATTCAATATAAAGGCTACGACTGGTTGGTTTGTTTTTTTACTCACACCGGTGTCTTGATTCAATATAAAGGCTACGACTGGTTGGTTTGTTTTTTACTCACACCGGTGTCTTGATTCAATATAAAGGCTACGACTGGTTGGTTTGTTTTTTTACTCACACCCGGTGTCTTGATTCAATATAAAGGCTACGACTGGTTGGTTTGTTTTTTAAAACACTGTTGTCTTGATTCAATATAAAGGCTACGACTGGTTGGTTTGTTTTTTACTCACACCGGTGTCTTGATTCAATATAAAGGCTACGAATGGTTAGGAAATCCTCGGGTAAATTAAGATGAAGAAAAAAAACAATGGAAAAAAAACAAACAAACAAAAAATGAAGATTAATGTTCTTCAAATGAAGAAGAATATCCTTTGAATAAAGAGAACGTTTCGAGTAGAGGAGTGTATAGTACATTTTCTCTTGAAAGGGGCACAAATGCAGTTTGCGTGTGCGCGCGTTTGAGTTTTCGGATGAGAGCTCGCGGGGATTTGAAACGGAAAGAAAGTATTATAAATTGTGTCTTTGAAGACGGGAAACCTTGCTTGTAAGAATCGAATATTTGTGTAGCACTGTACGCATGACCTTAAAAAAAAAACAAACAAACAAAAAAATTCAAGTCGGTGAGGATCTGTTCATGTATTCAATTTGAAATATGTCCATTAATTTCATGAAAACTGAGAAGAAAAAAAAATTCTTGTAAACAATGTTAAAGTTTAGCCTATAGTTGTTAATCAAAGCAGGAACTCTCATTTGTCCAGCTAGTTGTTTGTCAATGTTGCTGAGTGAGTCAGACACAATGAGAACACAATCGTTCGGACAAGGAATGTTTAAACTATGTATAAAAAAGAGGGAGGGACTGACCCACGAGCTTGCCTGACACACAAGGTAGACATGTTTTAGACAGATCCCATTGGTGAAAGTTTCAAGAAACAATGACTGCTCCCCCAAATACCTGCATGGAGTATGCTTTCTTAAAAAGAAAGGTCTCTTGTCATCAGTTGGTCACAAACATGCAGCAGAATCATTGCCTTCAGCATCTTTTTACCGGAAAAAAAATCCTCAGTATACGCTCCATCACCTAAAGTTGAAAAAAACACAATGTCAAGAGAACTCAAGAGGAGTTCAATTATTGTCTTGGAAATGTGGATGTGTACGCACCTGCGCAAATTACAAGCCACCTCCCTCCCCCCTATCATCCACTCTCCCTCCCTCCTCTCTCTGTGCTATGATTTAACGTTTGTTGGAAGTCCCTTTTTGGTAACACTCATTCGACATTGTGGACTGCACACAACCCATTCATTTCTCCAAGGCTTTACCGCATTCATCTCTCTTCACGTAACTTGGGTCATACAAGACCCTCATTCATCAAGAGGTCTTCAAGAGATAATACCCTAACCAACTAAACTTATCACCCACGACCCAGTTCATTGCCACATCCTAATACCACTCGTTGAAGTATGGATCCTCTACGATTCAAATTGGGTGAAGTGTACAGTCATGATGTCAAATTCTTTCTTTCCCGTTTGATGCACACACGTTTGATACATAAAGACAACCCAAATCAACTGGCTGACAGCTAACTGCTTTTGTGACAAACATCCAAAATGTATGAGAAAATTTAAACAGATCAAGAAATGTAATGATTTGTGTGTCTCTAGGCAGTTGGTGACAAACAAAAAAAAAAAAAAAGTGCATGGCAAAGGTTACTTAATGATAGGCTCATGTCAAAAAGGATTTCTACAATAGCAACCAACACATAAGTAGGATTGGAGATCATCTCAATACACAAGACTGACAACAAAGAGAAATAATTACAAGAACCATGAACAAGATGGCAAATGCAACAAAAACATTTGCTTCTTTCTTCATGATGGATTAGTTCTAGACCAACTAGTCTGCTTCCGCTGTCTTTTTAGATGGCGATCAGTCATGTCTTTCGTTTTGTGCTTTCAGAAATTCACTCCTTGCAGATCCAACAAGACAAATTACATCCATTGGGCATGTTGTTTCGTTGAGTATAGCTTCCAAAAGGAGAGAGAAATGTTCTGATTACGATGTTTGCTTAACCCTCAATCATTGTTTGATGTTTATGGGTGCATGGGGTGTACAGGACACGGATACGAGGGATAAATTGTAATATTTTGCAGCTATGCTAGCCAGTTTGTAATAATTTCCTTCACTGGATGATCTGACCCTGTTTTGTGGTGGTTAATTGCCTCTGACAACAAGGTAATGTCCTTGCCATGTCTGTTGGTTGGGTTGTCCATCAGCAAGACTACCACCGAACCAAACTGTAACAAGCAAACCTTGGAAGAATATTCAAATGTTGCCCAAGGACAAACCGATGAAACTGGGATGGCTCAACTGGCCGATCCTGGATCTGTTCAATGTTGGTGGATGTCCCCATTCTTGCGACGGCCCTTCTTCTCTTTTATATTTCTGTGATAAATGGCCTATCTTATGAGACAGCAGATACACTTTCACTTTTTTTGTAATATGCGACTCATCTTAATAACCTAATCTCACAGCAGATACTATTCATCTTTCATATTCAGAGGAGCTTCATGCTCGTCCATTTTTGTCTGCATCAACAGATTGTGTTATATGTGCTGTGTCACGGCAGAAAGATATATAATTCACGCTGAAAATAATAATGAATGATTTTAAAGGGACTCCAAATCTAAAGACTTACTGGCCCAGGAACGATCGCTGTGAACAAAAAAGTTAATCTTGTATACATTGTTTCCTCTGAATAGTCTTTCAGCACGAATTATTTTTCTCGCACTAAACAACAGAGTTTAAACAGAACAGGTAGATAAATTGTATGAATGTCATGTCACACAAAAAGCTGTGAACATTGCTGCCGACAGTTCTCATGTTCTTTCAAAAAACCTACAATGTTCTACATCTGCATGAACATTCTAAATCAAACAGAACTTTGAACAGTATCGTTCCCCATTCCATCAAACTCCTGAATCAAAATTGAACTTTCACTAAGATCTGGTTCAGGAAGCAGTTTGTATATGTGTGTATATGTGTGTGTGTGTGTGTGTGTATGTATATTAATGTGTGTGTGTGTGAGTGGGTAGATGGGAGGATGGGTGGGTGTGATTTGCAATTTGTGAAATATAGATCCATCCATAGTCATGTTTTTATGGCCACTCTTAATTTCTCTCTGAAGATAATAAAGTGTTCTTGATTTGACTTCACTTCACTAAGTTTTCAATTGTAAGGACTCTCTCATGTGTCAATTGTGAGCATTTTGAAGGACTCCCTCTGAATGTGAAGTCATAAGTCAAGTTCAAGGTCAAGGCCAGCAAAATGCCACAGTGCAATTGAGTTCGTCTACTTCAAATCTTAAATAAACATTAGCAAAGTGCCAAGAAAAAACATAGACAAACAAGTCACAAGACAAAAAGATGACGTGTTCTGACCTCTTAGGTCTTCTTCAGGCAAGATACAAACAAAAAAGAAACAACGACAACGAAAATGAACGAGCAATCACTTACTTTCAGTCACTTCAGTGCCATGTAGGCGTTGAAGAAGGCCTAAGAAGTCAAAACGCGTTGTTTTGTCTTGTGACATGTTTGTCTATGTTTTTCTTGGGAGTTCGCTTACATTTAAAGATTATTTTGATTTCCGCCTGCAGTCATCTCACTTTGCAACTTGTCTACTTCAATCAACACAATCAAAGTGCAGATATGAAAAGCTTTTTCTTAACCCACAAATTTTCAGCTGAACAGTGTAAACATGCCTACAAGGTTAGTTCATTTGAAAAACCCACAATTTCCACCAAAAATGTGATGTTTATCTCTTACACCTGAGGCAGACACCTTTCACTATTTTTCAGTCAACAAAGAAATCTGAAGGCTGTTCCAGAGGCTTCATCTGACTATTATGTTTATGAAGTTGTATGGAACAGTGAAAGAATTCTATGCAGTGACACTGTGACATTATACTGACAACATTCTGACTCAATTCAAAATTTGTTCTTATGTACCAAGCATGTGGAGTGAGAGCGCACCTTCCCAATTTCAACCAAGGAGGCCAAGGTTCATGTTAACCCATTCGTGCCTAACTTAACAAGATAACTCGACAGCAAGGTGTGTACTCTCGCAATCTTCACTGCCATGGTCGTCGAGTATACTCGTCATGGGGAAGTCCAGAATATTCCTTGTTTTATATTTACACTGCTTACAACACAGAAGATTTTTTCAGAGAGGTGAAGTCTTTAGATTCTATTGATAGTTGGTAATCTCGTTTTCGTCAGTAAGACAGACAGTAGAATTTTTTTGAAAATATATACTCTTTTTTTTCTTTTTAAAAAACCTGGCAAATAGGATTTAACTTGAAGCTTAACTCCTAGGCAGGGAAAGGGCTAATATGGCTCTGTTGGCACAGTGTTGTTACTACTGTTAATGAGGTCACACCACATCATAATGTGACCTCCATTAACATTAACTCTTCTTTATATCTACAGATGGAGACAAGTTGCCGACCGATTAGTGTCCCTTTTCAACTAAAACATGTCCCATATAATGCAACCCCAGCTTGTGACAAATTATTTCTCCCTGATATTTCATAAGGGGAGTCATTTTCTCCTTTCAAGATTTAATTTGAAGTGTTACCTGTAGCAGGCAATGAAAATAATAAATCCACATTTGAGATTTCAAATGTTAACAAAAAAAAAGGTACTCTTTTTTCCATTTCATCATACATCAAGAATTTTAAGCACTTTATGTTATGAGCTATATTGGGTAAATTTCAGGTACATCCTGACCTGGAAAAAGGGACCTCCCTTTCAAAATACATATACATGCAAAACCACGACTCACTTATTTAATTAGCCAATATAGATTTTGGATGCTTTACTCTGGTGAAAATAATTTTTCATCTCACACATTATTTAATATCTTTTTAGTCAAAACATATTTTTCACTTTATGGAGTAAAAGGAAGGTCACTGACACAGAGAAGCATTTTCATTACAGACAGAGAGAAGGAAAAGAATGTACAAAATGTGAATATGTAAAATGGCGAGGACAGAGAGACAGGCAAAAAAGATGGGCAATATAATAACCACAAAAAAAAAAAAAAGAAAACTTTCACTTTCACGATCATTATTCATTGGATGTTTTTTTTCTTTGTCCGTTTACACGTGACAGACAATCCAAGAATTCTGGCATCTTCCAGGAAAGAAGTCCATCAAACATTTCTGCAACAGAAATACCAAACATGTGTAACTACCAGGTTTAAAATGACAACTCGGTCAAATGCTAAAAATTCAGTATCAATTCAAAATGTTCATAGAAGGTATATATCATGAAATTTGATGGACTATAAAAATGATTTTCAATTTCTCTATAAACAAGGGTGCTGTCTCAATCAGTAACTTAATATCGATACAGTCAAACTGTGACCACCAAAGTGAAGCACATGCAGGCACTCAATCAAAAGGGAAGTGTAAGGCCAACAACGTGACCATTTAACTCATTATATGCAATTCTTTCTTTAAAAATGAAAGCAGAGGGTTTTCCCCCTCCTGATAGAGAGCTAAACAGGTCAGAATTTGCTCTTTCCCCAAACAAGACAGCAGAGCAAAAAGAATTCTCTACACACAGGGATGAAAAAAGTTTTAAAAAAAATTAAGAGGAGATTGGTGGGGGTCTGGGGGTCAGTGTAGGCCCCCAGTGGGGTCCATGAGCAACAGCCTGGCGGGGGCGGGGTCCACCAGCCCTGAAGCTGAAGCAAATTTTCTATTAAATAGGGCATAAAAATCTTTAGAAATCACTTTCTTGCTTCTAAACAACTCATTCTATAAAAACAACTTTCAACACCATGAAGACTGAGTTTGACATGGAAAGAAACTATCTCAATTGAGACAAAGCAAACATTTCAGTACGAAGAGTCCTCAGAGCTGTAGCTGGAGAAAATTAGACAAACAATGCTTTCAGGACATAAAGAATAAGGCCTGTAGACAAGGAAATCAGAGTGGGAATGAAACTACGTAAATCAGCGTAGAAGAACAAACTATCACTGGAAATGGAACACACGTAGAAAAATCACAGTGGGAGTCAAACTATCATTGGAAATGAAACGTAGATTGTTGCATATCCCAAGATCTGAAAACATGCTGTAATGGTGTGGGAAACACACACATTTTCTGTGGGTGATGGGACATTCAATATGATCTCTGACTGCCACAAAGCCACGACTGCCAAAGGAGTAAAACTTTGAATTTTTGTTTGCAGT
>JADBJO010021116.1:15000-17140 GCA_016801955.1 Conus betulinus | reverse complement strand
GGCTGATACCCGCGGACACTCCCTGTATTAGAAGGCAGGATTAAACACCATTACCAGAAAGGCAGTGGAGGTTTATGTGTATGACCGGTTTTTATCCCGCCACTTAAGCAGCCCATACTAGATTGAAGTCAGGAGACATGTTTTCTGATGTACTGCTTTAAGAAACTACCGAAGGTTAGACATTGGACGTACTTTCAGAAATCATTTGGCAGAAATTTGTGACGCCCAATTCTGCATATTGTGAGCAACCATATACAAATGAAATTCATCTATAAACCTCTATCAATATTGCCGTCCTATACCATATGCATTTCTTTCGACTATACAGTCCACACCATCTCGTCTTCTTTCGATATAAGTGATAATAGAAAAAAAACATAACTTTCATTCACTACAAATATATACTGTAGTATGTAGAGACTGCAACATGAAGGAGTGTAGGTGATAAATTTCATTTTTCTACAAAAAATAATAAATAAATAAATGCTTGTAAATAAGGCAAATGTCCTGTACTTCTTTCGTTGTCGAAAAACTTTTGTGCCAGCTTTAGAAGAATTGATTTTTCCAACATATTTATACATTCTTACTCGAGGAAGATAAAACTAAGTGTAAAATCTATGAACTCCCCCAAAAGCGCATTATATACCAGTTACTGTTGAAAATGACTTGAAGGCCATTCGGGTCACCCCGTGATGTTATAGAAGGATCGGTCCATAAGCAAGCGCGGTTGACTAATAACTGAATTTTGATGTGATTTTTCGCCATTAGTTAATGGAAACTATCCTGCTTCCGGCGTCAGTAAATGAATGCATAATACTTTGATTTGAACACTGCATGTATTTTCAGAAAATTTGAGCTGCACTTCTTCAATTTATGCTACGAATTCAAATCCCTAAATTTCACCTCATACAACAAATGCGTTCCACAAGTTTGTCAAATGCATCTAAAACTAATTATGTAATGGGAGATTGTTGTTTTCTTAAATCAGAAAAAAAAGATAGGTTTTTCTCCTCTGTAAAACATTTTTTGCCCAACGGCTGGCGTTATCATAATTTCCGAATAAATTTTCATCTTCAATACCTGAAAAAATCCATTTTTTTCTAGATTGTCATTGTCATATCTATTTTGATTGTCATAATTAAATATGATTTATTTTATTTTCTGTTTTGAAAAACACCTCCTATCCTTTTCGATGGAATCACCTACAAATGTCTTTAATGACAATATTTAAACAAGACATTCCATAATGTGTGTAAATAATGTGGCGTTTCCGATAGAAGAGTAATGTCATCAGCATATGAAAGTAAGAAGCAGTTTAACAAATCTCTCAAAGATTTTTTTTTTCAAGTCCCACGTAAATTTTCAGCAAACAACGCCATCTTCAATGATATATGGTTCCAGATCATTCAGATATAATACTCGTGCAAAAGTGGTAACATGTTTTACCTTGACATACACACCTGTAAATGGCATTGTTCTATTCCGGGAGACACATCATGACAATATATGATACACATTCGCAAATACGGTCAGTAATTTGCTATGGATACTGTTGTGGATACGTTTTCTTCCATTGAGTCATACAGAATCAAATGATTTGCGATACAACCGGTTTTTTTTTGTTTTGTTTTCATTAGAAGATAAGAATAGGAAATACTACCAACACGTGATCTGTGGTACTGAGGCTCTTCTTAAACCGCTTTGGTTTATTTATTCTCTGAAGAGTCTGAAGCGTGGTTGTCGATGATTACTTCTAATAAGTTTGCCAAACGCCCCCTAGCGATGGAATGCCTTTATATATGTATAGAATATATAATAATATATATATATATATAAACAGTACCACAGATCACGTGTTTGTAGTATTTCTATTCTTATCTTCTAATGAAAACAAAACAAAAAAAAACCGGTTGTATCGCAAATCATTTGATTCTGTATGACTCAATGGAAGAAACGTATCCACAACAGTATCCATAGCAAATTACTGACCGTATTTGCGAATGTGTATCATAATATTGTCATGATGTGTCTCCCGGAATAGAACAATGCCATTTACAGGTGTGTATGTCAAGGTAAAACATGTTACCACTTTTGCAGGTATTATATCTGAATGATCTGGAACCATATATCATTGAAGATG
>JADBJO010021116.1:7500-10000 GCA_016801955.1 Conus betulinus | reverse complement strand
ATAAAAGTTACTCTGTGTTAGGTTTCCTTATGCATATATATGTGTGTGTGTGTTCTGAATGTTCAAATCTTTGCCAAATCATTGTTATAATGACTGAAGAATTGTTAGGCTGCACTTGTTTTCCCCACTACTTAATTGTTCAGCATTATATTGTTTGGTCAATCAGTGGAAGATTTCATCTCTTAGGAGATCCAAGTAAAGGTTGCTCTGCACAATTCTTAGTCACTGACAATGCTTGGGTTATTGAACAGCACAGCTGACCACTCATACTGTTCCATATCTTTTGATCTCCCTTGCATCTTTGAATGGATCTTCAAGCATAGACTCAAATATTGTCCCCTACATTTTTATACTGTTCGCATAATGCTTTTAATTTTTCAGCAACTTTTTTTCGTCTCCACACTTTCGTTTTGTTCCAGTTTTACTACCCTTCGCTGGCTGTATGGGGTGCTGTTGGATTCGTTTTTGAACCCTTGGTGGTGAAAACACCACAGAATTATGAACTGTGGTGTGTCTCTATTTGACACCAAGAGCACAGACACAATCAATTGTGTTTTCCTGATGATCCGATGCAATGGACCAAAGACATAGGAACAGGCAATACAAATAGATCCGTCTTCGAGATGGATCACGATGATTTTCTCAGACAGCTAGTGAAAGCTTTCGTATATTTATAATGTATTCTTCTTCTCCACGTTTTCTTCATCTTCAATTTTGTTTTGCCTAAAAGTTCAAAATTTTGCCAAGTCATTATTATAATGATTAAAAAACTGTTAGCCAGCACTTGTTTACCCCCCACTATTTTATATATATATATATATGCTACAGGCTGCAATGGTGGGTATGTAATTTGATTTGAATAAATTTGTGTGTGTGTTCGTGAATCGACGTGTACGTGATTAGGAGAAACTATGTTTTTTGAAAGAGAAAAATAAATATGAATAATCTCGAGTCTAAATCTATGCTGTATAAGTATTGCTATACTAACATGTTGGGGTTATCAATTCATACAGAGTCGAAAGTGTTTGAAATGATGACAGTTCTATCTCTCTCTCTGTGTGACCGACGGGAGGTGTTGATGGACGGAATCTGTGATCGAGCGTTGAAGAGGCAGGTGGTGAAATGGGATGGCGCGGAATGGAAACTGTGTGAACACGTGGACAGTATTGCAAGAGTGTTTAATCTGCTTGAAAGGTGTTACCTACTCCTTGAGGTGAAATTAATACGCTGGCAAGAATCGTCTTCAATCACCTAAGAGATGAGCGCGTGTGTGTCAAAGTCAAAATATTGTATTGTTTAGGCTTCTGGTCCATACGATGGAGGTACATAAAAATCAGAGCATTCATCATGCATTCATATGCATTTCAGCTGTACATTGTTTTCGCAAACTAAGTGATTTGCATATATACATGGACAACTTATGAATTGTTACAAGATTTTCACATGCAAGTAGTAAAATAACTTTGGATATGGATAGATTTTCAGAATACTTAGCAGGAATGAATGTCTCTAAGTTCCCTGTATTTCGGGCACATAAATGAAAAGTGTATTTCATTTTCAGTTGTGCTAGAACAAAAAGGACAACCCCCTTCATTACTGTGTACATTCGCTCTACCATTATTATCTGGGCCATGGCCTGTCATCGTCACCGTTCATGACATTCTGGTCCTTATTCCCATCATTTTGCATTGTCTTTGATCTGCTCAGATTCCAACCTGGAGGCAGGGTGCTCTGTTGTGACGCAGTGCGTGTCCTTGTCATTACGGGTGAACATTGAGAAGAGTTCTTGCTGTTGTTGTTTTCTTTACTTCTTCCCCTCCTCCATTTCCTTCCCGCACCCTCCCACCTGACATTGTTCCCATCACTTCACCCTCACCCTTCTCCCCACAGGTAGGTTCAGAACCATGACGAGGATACCCTCGTCCAAAGCCCCGGCGTGTAGCTGAGGCTCTGGGTTGGCTGGGAATAGATACACTGGGCAGGGCTAGACGGGGGGACACAGGCTGTTCATCGTTTTCAGCTGCATTAGTGTAAGGATCCTTTGCTTCAAGGTACCTGCTACCACCTGCCATCTGGACTGGTCTGCTCACATGAAGGTGTCATGGTGCTCTGACGGTTTTCCTGACTGCTTGCTGCTTTCTCTGAGTACAGAGCAAGTGGAGGAGACCGACGGGAATCTTCATTGGACACCTTTTCTTGGGTAGGAGGCAGGCGGAAATCCTGCACTATTAATCTACCCTTGGCATAGAAGGTTCTTTCCCCCGTTGTCTGTGATGCGCTATAGTGTCCCTCTGCTGTCTGGTCAGGTCTGTGTCGACAGGGATCCCATCATTCATCCGTAGTCTGGCTTTGCTGTCCTTGTCCCTCATGACAATCATTGCATCACCCCACCTCAGGAACTTGATAATTATCAGGCGAGGGCGGGTCGTTTGGGAGACCTGACGAACCCAAGCGATGAGCTCGCTCAATGTCTGTGTCTGACCATTGCTTATGGGGAAAG
>JADBJO010021116.1:0-5000 GCA_016801955.1 Conus betulinus | reverse complement strand
TGCGAAAAAGAGCCCGTGAACAATTATAAGTGCTACAAATTGTTACGATTTTAATATATCTGACGATCTCGTGATTACCGTCGGATGGTCCTAGATTATCTTTTACTTTGATTTAGTGTTGACGTATGTTTCGTCTGTAATGCATTAAGTTAGATTATTTTGACTGCAGATAGAATGCTGTAGTGCCATTTCCTTTTTGACCCCGTTCTTTCTTTCGTATGTATGCGTATGTGAGTTATATTTTTTGTGTGCCCTTTGCAAGAACACTGTTAATTGCCCCCCTTGGCATGGAGGAAAGTTAGGCTATCGTCAGTAAAAACTGTCAAATCTCTCTCTCTCTCTCTCTCTCTCTCTCTCTCTCTCTCTCTCTCTCTCTGTCAGGGTCAAAGTCCTGATCCAGTTTTTATTTTGATAGGTCCGTTTCCAGGTCCAATTTTTATTTTCCAGTTGTCGGCAAGTTTCGCCGCGGTGAAAATTGATAAATGTTAACGCTTTTCCCCCTATGAATTAGGATGGTCCTGGAAGGAAGGGTTTGTCAGACTTGCAGACGACTTTACTACTACTAGCGAGAGTAGGAACAAGATGTGTGTTTGACACAGGAGATTTTGTGAAAGTATAATTTTGTGTCATATTCATTTTTTTTTTTGTTAAATATATGTAATTTGAAAGACCTGTGTCAGTCAAAAACTGAACTGGAAACGAAGGAATCAATTTCTAATTTGTTGAAAGATTTAAACATTGGATCTTTACTGTAGTAGTACAGTAAATTCTTTTGGCCAAAGTGTGTTTGACACAGATATTTTGCTTTGCAGTAGTAGTACTGTGATAACTATCTTGTGAATGTGAGCAAGGTCCTGTCACGGAATAGTATGGTGAGTGTAGGAAATTCTTGTTGGGTTGGTTTTGTTTAAAATGTGGTTAAATTAAAATATGACATTTTATTGTAGTGTAAGAGTTGTTAAAATAGTTGTATGTGTGGGTTGGTATTTGTGCGAATGAATAATTTTGTGAAGGGCATGTTGTACAATTAGTAATGGGATAATATGTAATGATTTTAATATTAAATATATTTTATTTTAAAGTTGGAAGTTGTAGAATACCAGGGGTTCTGCACTGCTGGAGAGACTGCTGAGACTTTCCTAAATATATTTGTTGTTTACAGGTTATTTGATGGTGGAATTCAGATTGGAGACTAGTATTGTCTTATTGTTTTGATGTTGACTGGAAGGACTGAAAGTATAGCAAGATTAAAGGGATAGGAAGATAATAGGTTATTAGATTGTTGATGGGTTATGGTTTGGGTATTTTTTCCCATGTTTTTGTTGACTGAGCTGACAATTGGCTTAGTCCATAACCAAAAGAAAGTTAATAGAAACTATATGGAGGAAGCCCCTGTACTTCCAGATTTGCTGTTGCTGTTGCGGTTGCGGGTTGCGGTTGGGGTTGCTGTTCATGATGCTGCCATGCGGGTGTCGTTGAAGTGGGTCTCGGCTACGCTACAGTCCGGGTTCTCAAGTTACGCTACTTGGAGGGAGGAACTCTCTGTGTGTGTGTGCCGGTGAACAGTGGGTTCTGCATCCGAGTTCAAGACATCCTAGGACTGGAGACTACTGCATCTACACTACAGAAAAAAATTAGCTAAGTAAAAACTTTGGTCTTTGGACTCTAAGACTATATTGTTGGCTATGATGAGAGCGACTCCGGGTCGCTAGTATTGGTTGTTATTTTGGTTATGGTGGGGTGCTAAAAAAAAAATTAATGATAAATAAATATTGTGAAATTTAAAGTTTGTGTGGTCACCCTAATTGTGAGAATGTTTGTTTAAATATTGTCCTGTTCTATGCTTTAAATCTATTACCTGTTAGAGGTAAACCAAATTCTTGAAGAAGAATACTTTTGCACAGTCTCTTATTGAAATACCTAGACTACTGTTGGGAGAGTTGTGACAAAAAATGGGGGCTCGTCCGGGATATTGATCCAAGAGGTTCCTGTTATTTTTGCCTACTGCTAGTTAGCAGAAAGTATATTGTGGTTATTTTAGTTGATGATTTGTTGGAATTTGTATTGCAGGGAAGACACTTGGTTTTGTAGTGTTGTTAGGATATATATATATATTTTTTTTTTTCCTTCTCTGTTGTGCATTTATTTTAGAGTTGGAAATTTTGTTGTTGGGATGGCAGAAGCTTATCCTACTCCTGAAGTTACTCCAGTGGGTCGTGGCCGTGGTCGCGGTGCTGTTACTGAGGATAGATCTCATCAGTTTATTCTTGGAAGTCCTATGGCAAGGTTTAGAATGGAGGGTGAACAGATGGGGTTAACTGGCAGAGAACTTGCTCAGTTTGTTACTGACTGTGAAAACAGATTATTGAGGGCAGAAAGAGGTTGAAGCCGAGATAGCTTTGAAAGAGCGAGAACTGCAGCTGAGAATGCAGGCGTCTTCATTTAGTCATGGGGATAGTCAGGAGTTTGAGAGGGTCAAACTTGACATGCCATTTTTTGAAGATGGTGATGATATTGATAGCTATCTTTGTCAGTTCGAACGTCTCGCAAAGTTGCAGGATTGGAAGCCGAGTACTTGGGCAGTGCGATTGGGCGCTTTGTTGAAAGGCAAGTCAAGAGAGGTTTATACTGGTTTGTCGGAGGATGAGGTGCACAGTTATACTGTTCTGAAAACTGCTCTGTTAAGGCATTACCAGATTTCAGCGGAGACTTATCGTCACAAATTTCGCAGAGTTCGGAAAGAACCAGGAGAGACTTACCAGCGTTATGTGGCAAAACTGAAGTTGTGGGTGGAAAGGTGGCTACAGTTGTCAGAACGTAGAGCTACTTTTGATGAACTTCTGGATTTAGTGCTCATGGAACAGTTTTGGGAGAGTTTGTCGGCGGATTTGGCAACTTTCATCCGGGAGAGAAAACCGAAGTCTGTGCAAGAGGCTGCAGATTTGGCCGAGATATACTCTGAAGCTCACAGGGGAAGGAATGAAGTTAGTAAAGTGGGGACTACCTTCTGGTTCAAGGGTTCAGTAGGCCAGAAACTGGGTTTTTCAAAAACCCAGCAAGGAAATCATGTGTCATCACTGCAAGAAAAGGGGACATAAAAAAGTGGATTGTTTTCTTTGGAAAAAAGAAAAGGAAAAATCAGGGATAAAAGCAGTCATTACAACCATGCGACTGGGTTCACATGATTCTAGTCATGTTGATGAATTGTGTCAGGCTTGTTCGGAAAAACCTTTTGTGCCAAGATGTACGGCTAAAGTTGGGTCAAAGGAAATTGAGGCTTTGAGAGATACAGGGGCAGAACTTTTTGTGGTGAAGAAAGATTTGGTGGCTGAGAATCAGTTGACGGGAGAGACACTGAAAGTCATGTTGGCAGATTCCAGTAGTGGACAGGAACTACCTATTGGGTGGATAGATATTCAGTCTCCATTTTTCACAGGAAACTACCAAGGCTGTACTGATGGAAAACCCAGTGGTAGATTTACTCATTGGAAACAAGGCAGTTGGTCGGGATGGAGAGGAAGTGTCTGTACCTGTGTACAAAGCGGGGAAGTCGGTGTCGGTATTGACTCGGGCTCAGGCAGCGAAACAGAAAAAGCCATTTGTTCCTTTGAAGCCTTCTGCTGAAGCGATAGGAAATGTGTGAGTCCGGATGAATTGAAGAAGGCTCAACAGAATGACAAAACCTTGGAAAAGTTTTGGGATCTGGCAAAGGAGGGAAAAACCTAGAAACTCTGGAAAATCTGGGCAGGTAGTGTTTGAAGAAAGTCAGGGGATACTCTACCGACAGTATATTGGAAAAGATGGTTCATACAAACAGGTTGTTGTACCTGTGTGTTTCCGTCGGGACTTGATGAGGATTGCTCATGAATCATTGATGGGAGGTCACTTGGGAACGAAAAAGACTCTTGAGAGGTGCTGGCAGCAGTTTTTCTGGCCAGGAATTTGTGCTGATGTCAGACGATACTGTCTTTCTTGTGATGTGTGTCAGAAAATGACTCCTAAAGGGAAAAACAAAGAAGGTTCCTCTGGTCAGAATGCCATTGATTGACACTCCTTTTCGTAGGGTGGCTATTGATTTGGTTGTTGGTCCTATAATTCCAGCATCTGAAAGTGGGAACCGCTATGTACTGACAGTTGTGGACTATGCTACTCGTTACCCTGAAGCAGTACCTTTGAAGAGTATTGAAGCTGAACGTGTGGCCGAGGCTTTGTTTGAAATCTGGACGAGAGTGGGCATACCATCTGAAGTGTTGACTGACAGAGGGACTCAATTCACTAGCTCTGTTATGAGTCAGATAAATCGACTTTTGTCTATCAGAGGTCTGACGACAACTCCGTACCATGCACAGTGCAATGGGTTGGTCGAAAGGTTTAATGGTACTCTCAAAACAATGCTGAAGAAGTTGTGTCAAGAGCAGCCAAAAACTTTGGGATCGGTTTCTTCCTGCTCTTCTTTTCGCTTACCGTGAATCTCCTCAGGAAAGTCTTGGATTTTCACCTTTTGAACTTCTGTACGGTCGTACTGTCAGAGGGCCACTCATGGTTTGAGACAGGCATGGACTGATGAGGAAGCTGCTGATGAAGTCAAAACTACTGCACAATATGTTGTTGATTTGCGGAATCGCATTGAGGAAACTTGCAAACTGGCTCAGGAAAATTTGAAGAAGGCGACCGCTCGATATGCCAAATATTTTGACCGAAAAGCTAGTCCTCGTTCATTCAAACCTGGAAGCAAAGTTCTTTTGTTGTTGTCCCCAAACACAACAAACTTCAGGTCTGTTGGCAGGGTCCATATGAAGTGGTGGAGAGAGTTGGAGAAGCTGACTACAGGGTCAGGGTGGCAGGCAGGGTAAAAACTGTATCATGCAAACTTGCTGAAACAGTATGTTGAGAGGCCAGATGGAGGGAAACAGGAGGCGGTTTCAGCTGTTCAAGTTGCTGTTGTTGTGGAGGAAGGAGGAGGAGAGGATGGACTTGGGAAAGATTTCCGGAAGGTTCCT
>JADBJO010021115.1:25000-30133 GCA_016801955.1 Conus betulinus | reverse complement strand
CAACATCTTACTTACCAGTACAGTCTTTTATTCCTGATTTTCTATTTAACTATGCAGGCTTGCCGGATGTTTTACAGTTTAAGTAATTAATCCATTTTGCAATCTGATTCATAGCCTGGTGATCGGCTTCATGGGTATCACTAACCTTCCCTTCATCTCTATTCAAGGCCTGCTACTCCAGCTGGATCGATACCTCCGGGTGTCCTCGTTGACTGGTCTGATGGTCTCCCCTTCATCTCCCCATGCTGCACATGCGCATTCCGACGGCTGGACATCTGCTACTTGCCGGTCGTGGACCCTACCCCCCAAGCCCTTCTGAAGCCTGTCCTACACTTCATCCGATCATCTGAAGTGTCCAGTTGTCTTCTTGCAACCTTCAGCCAAACATCTGTCTGGCCAAAACTGTCACAGTGAAATTCTTGATGTTGTTCAAAAAGCTGATTTTGATTGTGTCAGTGTCTTTTTCGAATATATTTGTATAGTGTTATATAGTACAATTTTGTTTGATGTTGATTTTGTGTATACTGTAGATACACGTTTTTCAGTTAGCTGATCTAAATCTGGTTAAATCATTGTACAACGAACACTGTCACATGATTCATGAATTCATGAAACGCCACAGCCTCATATACGACGTAGATGTCAACAGTGAGAGATAATTATGGAATTGTTTTGACTTGAAATATGTTTAAGGCTGAATGAGTTGTTTGGGGTCAGGAAATTGAGAATATTAATCAAAATGGGGAAAAAATTATTTCTAATCCGAAATGTGTTTTTGTCATTTTTGCTCGTGCCATTCCAAAAAAAATGTTCATGAAACTGGTGCCTTGTTGCTGCTTCATTTTATCATACACTTCATACACATGTTCTGATTTTTATGTCTATTTGTGTTTTTATTTACAAATAAACAATTTTTTTTTAAATCCAGGTGTTAAGGGTCTATTTATCATGTATGTCTCTGTGTACAAGTGTGTGTGTGTGTGTGTGTGTGTGTGTGTGTGTTGTGTGTGTGTGTGTGTGTGTGTGTGTGTGTGTGTGTGTGTGTGTTCTCTCTCTCTCTCTCTCTCTCTCTCTCTCTCTCTCTCTCTCTCTCTCTCTTACCCTATCTTTACAGTCATACACACGCGAGTGCGTACACACAAACACACACACACACACACACACACACACACACACACACACACACACACACACACACACACGTTCGATCAACACATCAAAGGATAGGAATTCATATGTACCCAACGCGCGATAACTACATTCCTCACTCCAACTAGGAACATTCCACCTAAACACACACACACACACACACACTCTCTCTCTCTCTCTCTCTCTCTCTCTCTCTCACACACACACACACACACACACACACACACACACACACACACACACACACACACACACACACACACACACACACTTCGATCAACACGTCACATGCACATAATTAACTCTAATATAACCAAGGCAGATAACAACAGTCCTCACCCAAACTAGGAGTAGACCCAGACCCAGTATCCATCAGTCAACAGTTCCAATCCCAATACATAGATCAACGTACACCACAATGACCACAATGACCATCAAACTGTACAACACACGCGCCCACACCTTCACCACCCGTAACTCATCGTAGAAATCCCTTGACAGAAACCGAAAGGACAAATTTTCTCAGAATCACGCGCTGTTGTTTCTTGGAATTAGGAGCGTGGCCTCAACACAAAGTGATGGCCTCGATGTTTTGACCTCCGCCACAGAAGTGACGTTCTCACCCGCGTCTGTTTGTTAGCTTGTTTGTCTGTCTGCCTATCTGCAAGATGTTTTTTTTTTTTCCTGTCTCCTCTTCTGTGCCACCCCTGAGGCATAACTCCCACGCCGCTCATATCGGCTCACCCCAGAGGCTTAACGCCCATGCTGCTCATACTGGTTCCCTGTTCACCCTAGAGGCATAACCCCCACGCCGCTCATACCGGCTCCCAGTTCACCCCAGAGCAAATCCCCCACGCCGCTCATACTGACTCCCAGTTCACCCCAGAGGCATAACCCCCACGCTGCTCATACTGACTCCCAGTTCACCCCTGAGGCATATCCCCACACCACTCATACTGGCTCCCAGTTCACCCCTGAGGCATAACTCCCACGCTGCTCATACTGACTCCCAGTTCACCCCCAGAGGCATAACCCCCACGCCGCTCATACTGACTCCCAATTCACCCCAGAGGCATAACCCCCAAGCCGCTCATACCGACTCCCAGTTCACCCCTGAGGCATAACCCCCACGCTGTTCATACTGATTCCCAGTTCACCCCAGAGACATAACCCCCACGCTGTTCATACTGATTCCCAGTTCACCCCAGAGACATAACCCCCACGCCGCTCATACTGATTCCCAGTTCACCCCAGAGGCATAACCCCCACGCCGCTTATACTGATTCCCAGTTCACCCCAGAGACATAACCCCCACGCCTCTCATACTGATTCCCAGTTCACCCAGAGACATAACTCCCACGCCGCTCATACTGATTCCCAGTTCACCCCAGAGGCATAACCCCCACGCCGCTCATACTGATTCCCAGTTCACCCCTGAGGTATAACCCCCCACGCCGCTCATACCCGCTCCCAGTTTACAGTCACACCCTGCTTTGTCCCGTCCCAGCTCTGGTACCAACTCTCCCCAGGCAAACCCAGCAGAGGAGACACACTGCACTGCTGCTGAGTCACATCGGTGGTGTTCAGTGGTGTCTGTTCTGATCCATCTACAAAGCCCCCTACTGACTATAGTCACTGTTTAGTCTGGAGCCAACGTGAGTGAACTATCCCCCTCTAGAGGGCGCCACCATGTCTGCCCAACGACAAGTCCCAATGACCTTGATAATACTGGCAGCCTCCACATGAACTCTCACCAAGGGTTCAGACGTGGACAGGACTCCAGCATTGAAGTCATCATAAGAGCAGAGCATGAAAGGCCACAGTTACTCAGACTTTTTTTTCTAAGATCTGTAATGCTGATCGATGTGGATGAGGATAATGGACATGATGCAACACACACACACACATGCACGCGCGCGCACACACACACGCACGCACGTACACATGCTTACACGCAACCACGCACGTATGCACGCTCACACACACACACACACACACACACACACACACACACACACACACACACACACACACACACACACACACACACACACAAATAAGTACGCGCGCGCAAACCTGGATATACACACACATGCACGCACGCAAACACACATTACCACAGACAGAGACACACACACACACACACACACACACACACACACACACACACACACACACACACACACACACACACACACACACACACACACACACGCGCGCGCGCGCGCGCGCGCGTGCGCACACACACACACACACACACAAATGAAAGACACACACACACACACACACACACACACACACACACACACACACACACACACACACACACACACACACACGCATCGCAAGACGCGGGAACATCTAAATCTAAGTAAGCAAGAACTTTCTTTAAAGTTTAAAAGAGTGTATACGACCATGAACA
This sequence comes from Conus betulinus, assembly GCA_016801955.1. NCBI lineage: Eukaryota > Metazoa > Mollusca > Gastropoda > Neogastropoda > Conidae > Conus > Conus betulinus. Next base: position 26,562 of record JADBJO010021115.1, on the reverse strand, counting down.
ATGGACAGTTTACTTAGCACACTACTAGAAAAACAGTCTCTTCTTATAAAGATTTCTCGAAATGTATAAGAAAGTGGTCGTTCCTGACATGTTGCGTAGGGGTGAAGTATGGTGCTATGAAAATGTTCTTGTGTTAGAACAATTGCGAATCAAATTTTTGAAAATGCTTTCCCGTTTACATCGTTGTACAATTATGCTCCTTGGAGAAACGGGTTACTTTCCCATTTCAGTTCTCGATAGGTGTATACTGTCCCGTTTTTTTACTTACGTTTACATAAAAAGTACTAAGTACTGGCAGCAAAATATTCGAAGAAATGTATACTGCATTCTGAAGGTTGGAATGACTGCGTTTGGTACTCCCAATCCTACAGTCCTACAGTCCTACAGAGCTTGGGAGATGGTCATGTCCAGTCATGGAAACGGTCGCTACAGGAGAAAAATAAATGCTTTAAATATAAAACAGAATTTTTGCCATGAACAGTACATTTATCAACTTCCAGATACATACGTAGGCACATTAATCAGAATTTGTTAGAGCAGACATAAGCAAGGTATCGAATCTGGTAAGAGAAGGAAAATACCATTTTATTCTAGAATGACCCAAAATATGGTACTTCGACCGAAGCTATGATACGCTGGTGTCTAGAAAGTACCAGCCTTCAATGTGAATGTCCAATAAATGCAATTATTGCAGACACGAGAAAATTACAGCTTACGGGGAAGTAATCTTATAAAACTTGGGAAGATGTTCAAACTGTACTTTTCTTTCAAGATGCTTGGATTGTGTGATTCGATTTTGAATGCATCGATTGTATATCAATGTAAATGTTGATACCGAAAATTGGCTTGCCTTCAGTTCGGTTACTTTTTATTCATTATTAATCTTTTTTTTTTCATGACTGTTATACATAAAGTCGTTTGTTATCAAACAGACCACTTCGCTTCTATAGAATACTTCATATCGCAAAAGGAATATACTTATGCAACTTGAATCTTAACATGTGACTAACTGAAAACATTGAAATGTAAAACGGTTCACACACACACACACACACACACACACACACACACACACACACACACACACACACACACACACACACACACGTGCGCGCAAAAGAGAGAGACAGAGACAGAGAGAGAGAGAGAGAGAGAGAGAGAGAGAGAGAGAGAGAGAGCGAGGGAGGGACGGGAATTTCCCATCAGGCACTACCATAACTACTGAGCCCAGAAGACTTACAGTAGCGCTGACCGAAAGTTTCGATTTGAAGGGGTTTTCCGATTCCTAGAAGCTTCCAAAAACATCAGCATTGTCTGTCATACTATGTTGGGGAACAAAAAATCTCTAAAAATAGCCGCGAGTTGCACCACACAAAATATGTCAGCAAAAGTGTGATATTCAAACGTCGCCAGTAAGTTGAACACACTGAGGAAGAGAGCTTTGCTCAAACACCAAATCATTTTGGCTGTCTTTTGTGGACGTTTGAACAGAAAACAAAGGAGAAAGAAAAAAAAAAAACCATTGACTGTGCTATGGACGACGGTGTGATCGAGTTACAGAA
>JADBJO010021115.1:0-15000 GCA_016801955.1 Conus betulinus | reverse complement strand
AATAGCCGCGAGTTGCACCACACAAAATATGTCAGCAAAAGTGTGATATTCAAACGTCGCCAGTAAGTTGAACACACTGAGAGGAAGAGAGCTTTGCTCAAACACCAAATCATTTTGGCTGTCTTTTGTGGACGTTTGAACAGAAACAAAGGAGAAAGAAAAAAAAAAACATTGACTGTGCTATGGACGACGACGGTGTGATCGAGTTACAGAACCAAAACGAATGCGACTATACCCCACTGTTAAGTCGTGTATGTAAGTATTACAACTTATACAATTGTGACTGATCATGATGGCATCAGGGGAGGATATTTTTTGACAAATTTTGGAAGAGTGGCTTGCACGGAGAATGGTGGGGGAAAACAGTGTATTCTGTGTTGGTATACACAGAGTACAGTCCTGACTCGCCAAACCTAAAGACAGTCATTCACCCTGTCAAGAATGACAAAGGAAGTCATTCTGAACTTAAAGCAGTCACTGCTCTTACTCATCTATTGCAATCTCACTCGATACTATCACAAACGATTCAATGGTATATAAATTACTCCCCCTGTCGAAAGTGCAGCGACACAATCAGACAGTTCGTAACTGATGCGAATCTTAAATTTAACGTGAAAATAAAAATCGATATGGTGGCAGCCTTTCTCTACAAGATTCGAAGACCATCATGTGAAGAGAAGAACTGCCCTCATCTTCGTAGCGTCTCGCTGGCTGACCATGAGAAGACTGTGGAAGGTCTGGAACAGCTGCGGACCAATGGAGTGGACGTGCGCACGTTTGGAGATCGAGACTGGATCCAGCTGGCCAACCAGCTTCGTTCGCTATTGTCCTCGCCCTGTCCACGGATGGATGAGAGGTGCCTGGAGTACGGCACAAGTCCACGTCAACAGGAAGACATGCTGATGAAGAATGACCTCCAGAAAGTGACAAGACAATCACGTATCGAAAGTAAGTCATCACTGAGGGAGTTTTGTTTCTCTTCCACGTCTTTTAGCCTTTTAATAGTGTATCTCCCAGTCAGTGGGTTGAGAGCCTATCATTTTTTCCTTTTTTCAGTTCCATCCACCACCCTCAAGCCCATCTGGAGGAGCGCAAACGTCCATTTTCACACCAAACTGAGACTGTTCAACACCAACGTGAGATATGTGCTGCTGTATGGCTCGGAGACCTGGAGACTCACCAAAGGACTGGAGCACAAGTTGCAGGTCTTCATCAACACATACCTGCGGCGGATCCTCCGCATCAGGTGGCCTGACATAATTGCCAATGAGGAGCTGTGGCGCCGGACAAATCGGAGACCAATCAGAGACACCATCAGAATCCGAAAGTGGATCGGGCACATCCTACGCCGAGGCCCGGACAACACCACACGGCAGGCACTGGACTGCAACCCTCAAGGAAAGAGAAAAGCGAGGCCGCCCAGTGACAACCATCACGCTGTCCTGGGGTGAGGCAAAGCGGGCAGCCCAAGACCGCACACGTTGGAAATCTGCAGTGACGGCCCTATGCTCCCGTTGGAGCGAGAGGATTAAGTCAGTCAGTAAGTCAATTCCATCAGCTGTATGTTTCCTTGCAGTGGGTCAAGACTCTCTGAGTCACTATCTGGTTGGGGACGAACACAATAAAAGTAAATCTATGTATGACGAGATGTGTTTGATGTTATAACTGAATCACTCTCTGTGTGCCATGATACACTGCCCTCCTGTCAGTTTACCTCACGCAACCCAGCTTTTCCCGGATAGATACTTCTTTGTCCTCATAGAGACTTTGTCTGGTCTTGCATGGCTATTTTCTTTTAGTCCCCCCCCCCCCTCCCCCATCCACCCTCGTCATTTCCTAAATCCTCCATTCCCTACCGTCCTTCACCCAGCTACCGAGGAGGCTCCCTATCCCCCACCCCCCCCAAAATGGACATGGCTTTAATCGGAATTTTTGTTCTTATTAATTCCTTACTACATGTCTGCTGGAAAAAATGTATGTTTTACTGTTCAAATGCTTATACAATGTGTGTGTGTGTGTGTGTGTCTGTGTGTGTGTGTGTGTGTGTGTGTGTGTGTGTGTGTGTGTGTGTGTGTGTGTGTGTGTGTGTGTGTGTGTGTAGGTGTGCTATTTTGCTAATGTTAAGGACCACTCCTTCCAAGTTATCTTTATTATAGTTTTTTTTATCCCTGGATAATATGTGACTTGATTATATTCTTTTACTGTTTAAATAATCATACTTTTCTGTGATATCATAGCATGGTAATGAAGTTAATGTCCACATTTATTCCTTACTTGGTGCTTAACAGGGAATGTCATGTTGTATTGTTAAATTATATAAGTGTGTGTGTGTGTGTGTGTGTGTGTGTGTGTGTGTGTGTGTGTGTGTGTGTGTGTAAAGGACTACCCCCCATCCAAGCTATTTTTACTACAAATATATTAACTTTGATTGTCTTCTTTTTACTGTTTAAACAATCATACTGTTTGTGACATAATTTCTTGGCATTCAAATGTTGTTGTGCTCTTTTATTCCGTACTTAGTTAACAGGGAATGTTTTTATAGTTAAAATGTTCATACAAGTCTGTTTCAATTTCACATTTCAATTTCACTCTCCTCTGAATCTCTCTCTCTCTCTCTCTCTCTCTCTCTCTCTCTCTCTCTCTCTCTCTCTCTCTCTCTCTCTCTCTCTCTCTCCCCACTTCAAAACATCTTACTTACCAGTAAATCTTTTATTCCTGATTTCTATTTAACTCTGCAGGCTGTTTTTACAGTTTAAGTAATTATAAATTTTGCAATATTGTTGATATTTTGAATGGTGCTGATATTTTTGTTTTCTTTCTTTTTTATACTTAACTTTGAGGTTATCTTGGAGCGTTCTATATCTGGGATGGTGGGGGTGGGGGAGAGGTTGTAGGATGTGTGTGTATGAACACACACACACACACACACACACACACACACACACACACACACACACACACACACACACACACACACACACACACACACACACACACACACACACACAATGCACTGATTCTGGTTGCCTTGCCTGGACTAGTTCTGATTCATAGCCTGGTGATCGGCTTCATGGGTATCACTAACCTTCCCTTCATCTCTATTCAAGGCCTGCTACTCAAGCTGGATCGATACCTCCGGGTGTCCTCGTTGACTGGTCTGATGGTCTCCCCTTCATCTCCCCATGCTGCACATGCGCATTCCGACGGCTGGACTTCTGCTACTTGCCGGTCGTGGACCCTACCCCAGCCCTTTCTGAAGCCTGTCCTACACTTCATCCGATCATCTGAAGTGTCCAGTTGTCTTCTTGCAACCTTCAGCCAAACATCTGTCTGGCCAAAACTGTCACAGTGAATTCTTGATGTTGTTGTTTTTAAAAAGCTGATTTTGATTGTGTCAGTCTCTTTTTCGAATATATTTGTATAGTGTTATATAGTACAATTTGTTTTTGATGTTGATTTTGTGTATACTATAGATACACGTTTTTCAGTTAGCTGATCTAAATCTGGTTAAATCATTGTACAACGAACACTGTCACATGATTCATGAATTCATGAAACGCCACAGCCTCATATACGACGTAGATGTCAACAGTGAGAGATAATTATGGAATTGTTTTGACTTGAAATATGTTTAAGGCTGAATGAGTTGTTTGGGGTCAGGAAATTGAGAATATTAATCAAAATGGGGAAAAAAAGATTTCTAATCCGAAATGTGTTTTTGTCATTTTTGCTCGTGCCATTCCAAAAAAAAAATGTTCATGAAACTGGTGCCTTGTTGCTGCTTCATTTTATCATACACTTCATACAATGTTCTGATTTTTATTTATGTGCTGCTTGATTTTATTGTGTTTTTATTTTTAAATAAACACATATTTTTTTTTTATCCAGGTGTTAAGGGTCTATTTATCATGTATGTCTCTGTGTACAAGTGTGTGTGTGTGTGTGTGTGTGTGTGTGTGTGTGTGTGTGTGTGTGTGTGTGTGTGTGTGTGTGTGTGTGTGTGTGTGTGTGCGTGCGCTCTCTCTCTCTCTCTCTCTCTCTCTCTCTCTCTCTCTCTCTCTTACCCTATCTTTACAGTCATACACACGCGCGAGTGCGTACACACACAAACACACACACACACACACACACACACACACACACACACACACACACACACACACACACACACACACGTTCGATCAACACATCAAAGGATAGGAATTCATATGTACCCAACGCGCGATAACTACATTCCTCACTCCAACTAGGAACCCAGACCCACCTAAACACACACACACACACACGTACTCTCTCTCTCTCTCTCTCTCAAACTCTCTCACACACACACACACACACACACACACACACACACACACACACACACACACACACACACACACACACACACACACACACTTTCGATCAACACGTCACATGCACATAATTAACTCTAATATAACCAAGGCAGATAACAACAGTCCTCACCCAAACTAGGAGTAGACCCAGACCCAGTATCCATAGGTCAACAGTTCCAATCCCAATACATAGATCAACGTACACCACAATGACCACAATGACCATCAAAACTGTACAACACACGCGCCCACACCTTCACCACCCGTAACTCATCGTAGAAATCCCTTGACAGAAACCGAAAGGACAAATTTTCTCAGAATCACGCGCTGTTGTTTCTGGAATTAGGAGCGTGGCCTCAACACAAAGTGATGGCCTCGATGTTTTGACCTCCGCCACAGAAGTGACGTTCTCACCCGCGTCTGTTTGTTAGCTTGTTTGTCTGTCTGCCTATCTGCAAGATGTTTTTTTTTTTTCCTGTCTCCTCTTCTGTGCCACCCCTGAGGCATAACTCCCACGCCGCTCATATCGGCTCACCCCAGAGGCTTAACGCCCATGCTGCTCATACTGGTTCCCTGTTCACCCTAGAGGCATAACCCCCACGCCGCTCATACCGGCTCCCAGTTCACCCCAGAGCATAATCCCCCACGCCGCTCATACTGACTCCCAGTTCACCCCAGAGGCATAACCCCCACGCTGCTCATACTGACTCCCAGTTCACCCCTGAGGCATATCCCCACACCACTCATACTGGCTCCCAGTTCACCCCTGAGGCATAACTCCCACGCTGCTCATACTGACTCCCAGTTCACCCCAGAGGCATAACCCCCCACGCCGCTCTCATACTGACTCCCAATTCACCCCAGAGGCATAACCCCCAAGCCGCTCATACCGACTCCCAGTTCACCCCTGAGGCATAACCCCCACGCTGCTCATACTGATTCCCAGTTCACCCCAGAGACATAACCCCCCACGCTGTTCATACTGATTCCCAGTTCACCCCAGAGACATAACCCCACGCCGCTCATACTGATTCCCAGTTCACCCCAGAGGCATAACCCCCACGCCGCTTATACTGATTCCCAGTTCACCCCAGAGACATAACCCCCACGCCGCTCATACTGATTCCCAGTTCACCCCAGAGACATAACTCCCACGCCCGCTCATACTGATTCCCAGTTCACCCAGAGGCATAACCCCCACGCCGCTCATACTGATTCCCAGTTCACCCCTGAGGTATAACCCCCCACGCCGCTCATACCGGCTCCCAGTTTACAGTCACACCCTGCTTTGTCCCGTCCCAGCTCTGGTACCAACTCTCCCCAGGCAAACCCAGCAGAGGAGACACTGCACTGCTGCTGAGTCACATCGGTGGTGTTCAGTGGTGTCTGTTCTGATCCATCTACAAAGCCCCCTACTGACTATAGTCACTGTTTAGTCTGGAGCCAACGTGAGTGAACTATCCCCCTCTAGAGGGCGCCACCATGTCTGCCCAACGACAGTCCCAATGACCTTGATAATACTGGCAGCCTCCACATGAACTCTCACCAAGGGTTCAGACGTGGACAGGACTCCAGCATTGAAGTCATCATAAGAGCAGAGCATGAAAGGCCACAGTTACTCAGACTTTTTTTTCTAAGATCTGTAATGCTGATCGATGTGGATGAGGATAATGGACATGATGCAACACACACACACACACATGCACGCGCGCGCACACACACGCACGCACGTACACATGCTTACACGCAACCACGCACGTATGCACGCTCACACACACACACACACACACACACACACACACACACACACACACACACACACACACACACACACACACACACACAAATAAGTACGCGCGCAAACCTGGATACACACACATTAACGCACGCAAACACACACATATTACCACAGACAGAGACACACACACACACACACACACACACACACACACACACACACACACACACACACACACACACACACACACACACACACACACACACACGCGCGCGCGCGCGCGTGCGCACACACACACACACACACACAATGAAAGACACACACACACACACACACACACACACACACACACACACACACACACACACACACACACACACACACACACACACACACACGCATCGCAAGACGCGGGAACATCTAAATCTAAGTAAGCAAGAACTTTCTTTAAAGTTTAAAAGAGTGTATACGACCATGAACAATGGACAGTTTACTTAGCACACTACTAGAAAAACAGTCTCTTCTTATAAAGATTTCTCGAAATGTATAAGAAAGTGGTCGTTCCTGACATGTTGCGTAGGGGTGAAGTATGGTGCTATGAAAATGTTCTTGTGTTAGAACAATTGCGAATCAAATTTTTGAAAATGCTTTCCCGTTTACATCGTTGTACAATTATGCTCCTTGGAGAAACGGGTTTCTTTCCCATTTCAGTTCTCGATAGGTGTATAACTGTCCCGTTTTTACTTACGTTTACATAAAAAAGTACTAAGTACTGGCAGCAAAATATTCGAAGAAATGTATACTGCATTCTGAAGGTTGGAATGACTGCGTTTGGTACTCCCAATCCTACAGTCCTACAGTCCTACAGAGCTTGGGAGATGGTCATGTCCAGTCATGGAAACGGTCGCTACGGTCGCTACAGGAGAAAAATAATGCTTTAAATATAAAACAGAATTTTTGCCATGAACAGTACATTTATCAACTTCCAGATACATACGTAGGCACATTAATCAGAATTTGTTAGAGCAGACATAAGCAAGCAAGGTATCGAATCTGGTAAGAGAGAAGGAAAATACCATTTTATTCTAGAATGACCCAAAATATGGTACTTCGACCGAAGCTATGATACGCTGGTGTCTAGAAAGTACCAGCCTTCAATGTGAATGTCCAATAAATGTAATTATTGCAGACACGAGAAAAAATTACAGCTTACGGGAAGTAATCTTATAAAACTTGGGAAGATGTTCAAACTGTACTTTTCTTTCAAGATGCTTGGATTGTGAATTCGATTTTGAATGCATCGATTGTATATCAATGTAAATGTTGATACCGAAAATTGGCTTGCCTTCAGTTCGGTTACTTTTTTCATTTATATTTCATATAATCTTTTTTTTTTCATGACTGTTATACATAAAGTCGTTTGTTATCAAACAGACCACTTCGCTTCTATAGAATACTTCATATCGCAAAAGGAATATACTTATGCAACTTGAATCTTAACATGTGACTAACTGAAAACATTGAAATGTAAAACGGTTCACACACACACACACACACACACACACACACACACACACACACACACACACACACACACACACACACGTGCGCGCAAAAGAGAGACAGAGACAGAGAGAGAGAGAGAGAGAGAGAGAGAGAGAGAGAGAGAGAGAGAGAGAGAGGGAGGGACGGGAATTTCCCATCAGGCACTACCATAACTACTGAGCCCAGAAGACTTACAGTAGCGCTGACCGAAAGTTTCGATTTGAAGGGGTTTTCCGATTCCTAGAAGCTTCCAAAAAACATCAGCATTGTCTGTCATACTATGTTGGGGAACAAAAAATCTCTAAAAATAGCCGCGAGTTGCACCACACAAAATATGTCAGCAAAAGTGTGTGATATTCAAACGTCGCCAGTAAGTTGAACACACTGAGAGGAAGAGAGCTTTGCTCAAACACCACCAAATCATTTTGGCTGTCTTTTGTGGACGTTTGAACAGAAACAAAGGAGAAAGAAAAAAAAAAAAATTGACTGTGCTATGGACGACGGTGTGATCGAGTTACAGAACCAAAACGAATGCGACTATACTCCACTGTTAAGTCGTGTATGTAAGTATTACAACTTATACAATTGTGACTGATCATGATGGCATCAGGGGAGGATATTTTTGACAAATTTTGGAAGAGTGGCTTGCACGGAGAATGGTGGGGGAAAACAGTGTATTCTGTGTTGGTATACACAGAGTACAGTCCTGACTCGCAAAACCTAAAGACAGTCATTCACCCTGTCAAGAATGACAAAGGAAGTCATTCTGAACACAAAGCAGTCACTGCTCTTACTCATCTATTGCAATCTCACTCGATACTATCACAAACGATTCAATGGTATATAAATTACTCCCCCTGTCGAAAGTGCAGCGACACAATCAGACAGTTCGTAACTGATGCGAATCTTAAATTTAACGTGAAAATAAAAATCGATATGGTGGCAGCCTTTCTCTACAAGATTCGAAGACCATCATGTGAAGAGAAGAACTGCCCTCATCTTCGTAGCGTCTCGCTGGCTGACCATGAGAAGACTGTGGAAGGTCTGGAACAGCTGCGGACCAATGGAGTGGACGTGCGCACGTTTGGAGATCGAGACTGGATCCAGCTGGCCAACCAGCTTCGTTCGCTATTGTCCTCGCCCTGTCCACGGATGGATGAGAGGTGCCTGGAGTACGGCACAAGTCCACGTCAACAGGAAGACATGCTGATGAAGAATGACCTCCAGAAAGTGACAAGACAATCACGTATCGAAAGTAAGTCATCACTGAGGGAGTTTTGTTCTCTTCCACGTCTTTTAGCCTTTTAATAGTGTATCTCCCAGTCAGTGGGTTGAGAGCCTATCATTTTTCCTTTTTTCAGTTCCATCCACCACCCTCAAGCCCATCTGGAGGAGCGCAAACGTCCATTTTCACACCAAACTGAGACTGTTTCAACACCAACGTGAGACATGTGCTGCTGTATGGCTCGGAGACCTGGAGACTCACCAAAGGACTGGAGCACAAGTTACAGGTCTTCATCAACACATACCTGCGGCGGATCCTCCGCATCAGGGCCTGACATAATTGCCAATGAGGAGCTGTGGCGCCGGACAAATCGGAGACCAATCAGAGACACCATCAGAATCCGAAAGTGGATCGGGCACATCCTACGCCGAGGCCCGGACAACACCACACGGCAGGCACTGGACTGCAACCCTCAAGGAAAGAGAAAGCGAGGCCGCCCAGTGACAACCATCAAGCTGTCCTGGGGTGAGGCAAAGCGGGCAGCCCAAGACCGCACACGTTGGAAATCTGCAGTGACGGCCCTATGCTCCCGTTGGAGCGAAGAGGATTAAGTCAGTCAGTAAGTCAATTCCATCAGCTGTATGTTTCCTTGCAGTGGGTCAAGACTGTCTGAGTCACTATCTGGTTGGGGACGAACACAATAAAAGTAAATCTATGTATGACGAGATGTGTTTGATGTTATAACTGAATCACTCGCTGTGTGCCATGATTACACTGCCCTCCTGTCAGTTACCTCACGCAACCCAGCTTTTCCCGGATAGATACTTCTTTGTCCTCATAGAGACTTGTCTGGTCTTGCATGGCTATTTTCTTTTAGTCCCCCCCCCCCTCCCCCATCCACCCTCGTCATTTCCTAAATCCTCCATTCCCTACCGTCCTTCACCCAGCCTACCGAGGCTCCCCATCCCCCACCCCACCCCAAAATGGACATGGCTTTAATCGGAATTTTTGTTCTTATTAATTCCTTACTACATGTCTGCTGGAGAATGTTATGTTTTACTGTTCAAATGCTTATACAATGTGTGTGTGTGTGTGTGTGTGTGTGTGTGTGTGTGTGTGTGTGTGTGTGTGTGTGTGTGTGTGTGTGTGTGTGTGTGTAGTGTGTAGGTGTGTGCTATTTTGCTAATGTTAAGGGACCACTCCTTCCAAGCTATCTTTATTATAATTTTTTTTATCCCTGGATTAATATGTGACTTGATTATATTCTTTTACTGTTAAAATAATCATACTTTTCTGTGATATCATAGCATGGTAATAAAAAATAATGTTCTCATTTATTCCTTACTTGGTGCTTAACAGGGAATGTCATGTTGTATTGTTAAATTATATAAGTGTGTGTGTGTGTGTGTGTGTGTGTGTGTGTGTGTGTGTGTGTGTGTGTGTGTGTGTGTGTAAAGGACTACCCCCCCATCCAAGCCATTTTTACAACAAATATATTAACTTTGATTGTCTTTTTTTTTTTACTGTTTAAACAATTATACTGTTTGTGACATAATTTTTGGCATTGAAATTTTGTGCTCTTTTATTCCGTACTTAGTTTAACAGGGAATGTTTTTAGAGTTAAAATGTTCATACAAGTCTGTTTCCAATTTCACACGCCTATGAATTATCTCCCTTCACTCTCTCTCTCTCTCTCTCTCTCTCTCTCTCTCTCTCTCTCTCTCTCTCTCTCTCTCTCTCACCCCACTTCAAACATCTTACTTAGCAGTAAATCTTTTATTCCTGATTTCTATTTAACTCTGCAGGCTGTTTTTACAGTTTAAGTAATTATAAATTTTTTTGCAATGTTGTTGATCTTTTGAATGGTGTTCTTTTTTATACTTAACTTTGAGGTTATTTTGGAGCGTTCCGTTGTACACTTGTAGTGTTAGGATCTAAGTACAACCTTCAGAGAAGTTGATTTGTGTATACTGTAGAACAACGGTTTTCATTTAGCTGATCTGCATCTGGTGATCATGGTACAAAAAACTGCCACATTTTTCAGAATTCATGAAACGCCACAGCCTCATACGACGTATATTTCACACAGTGTTACTATAGTGGACTTTGTTTGACCTTTGATTTATGTGTATTACAACTAAATAGTTGTGTTTTTTTTCAGTTTGTGAATATTAATCAAAATGCTGGTTAAAATTATTGCTAAACGATCCTAACACATGATTCACCATTCAGCTCTTGCCACACCCTCATATCAGACGTGTTGTGCAACAGTGGTGCCTTGTTGGTGCTTTGGTTTTGACTTGACATATCCTTAAGCCTGAGAGTTCTCTGGTGTCATGTGAAATTGGTGTTATTTTTAAAATGGGGGAATTTTTTTTCTAATCCAGTCGAGTTAAGGGCTTTTTATCATTTTTGCTCGGTGTTCATTGTGTGTGTGTGTTGTGTGTGTGTGGGTGCTGTGTGCGCTTCAGTATCATGTGTGTGATACACCAGTGGTGATTGTGCGTATGGTCTATTTGTGACTCTTAATCTCTAAAAACAATAATAGTCTTGTGTTATTTTAAGTCGTGTGTTAGATGTCTGCGTATATCAACACTCTCATGTACAACACACTGTGGTGTGTGTGGGTGACTTACCCACATGGGGTGGACACTGTGTGTGTGTGTGTGTGTGTGTGCGTGAACCTCTCTGGCTAGGAATTCTCTCTTACCTCAACTCTCTTAACCTATTTACTCACTCCACGCGTGGTGCTTACACCTAACACAACCACAACATCACACACACACACTTGTTGGTCACACACAGAACACCCCACCGTTCGCTCAAACATCAAACCCTAGGAAGTCATATGTACCCCAACGCGCGGATTAAAATACATTCATCACTCCAACTAGGAACATTCCACCTAAACACGTCAACACAAACACAGATTATCTCTCTCTCTCTCTCTCTCTCTCTCGCAACAGTCCTCACCCACACACACACACCCACACTCCAGTGATCCATCACACAACATTCCAATCCCAACACACACTTCGATCAACACCCCACATGACCATAATTACTCAATATACAACCCACTGCAGACCTTCACCACCCCTCACCCCTCGGAGTCCCTTGACAGACCCGTAAGTCCATCAGTCAACAGTTCCAATCCCCGTTGTTTTGCTGAAAAGTGAGCGTGGCCTCAACAGCAAAGTGATGGCATCAATGGTTTTGACACACGCGACAAAGTGACCTTCTCCACCCGTGTCTATTTGTTAAACTTTTTTTGTTCTGAAAACCGATCTGGACAATTTGTTATTTTTTTGCGCTGTTGTCTTCCTCTTAGGAAGCCACGGCCTCATGCATAACGTTTTGATGGGCTCGATGTTTTGTCCTCCGCCACAGAAGTTTTTTTCCCATGCGTTCGTTTGTGAGCTTGTTTGTCTGTTGACTATAAGGCATGATGTTTTTTTTTGCTTAATACCGCCTCCCACTGTGCACCCCTGAGGATCACCCCCCCGCCCGCCATACTCGCCCTCACCCCAGAGGCTTAACCCCCCCGCTGCGCATATGGTTCCCTGTTCACCCCTGAGGCATAACCCCACACCACCATACTGGCCTCCATACAATCCCCTTAGGCAATAACTCCACGCTGCTCATACTGACTCCCAGTTTCACCCCAGAGTCCCCCCCCGCCCGCTCATACTGACTCCCAGTTACACCCCAGAGGCAAACCCTCAAGCGCATCATACTGCACTCCCGTTCACCCCTGAGGCCTATCCCCCCGCTGTCTATGGCTTCCCAGTTCCCCCACAGACAACACACCCCCACGCTGATCATATGACTCCCAGTTCACCCAGAGACAGAACCACGCACGCTCATACTGACTCCCAATTCACACAAGAGGCATAACCCCCAAGGCGCTCCATTTTTTTTGCTTTTTTACCGATTCCCAGTTAACGCTGCGGACAGAACCCCCACGTGTCTCATACTGATTCCCGTTCAACCCCAGAGACAATAACTCCACTGGATCGATACCTCCGGTGTCCTCGTGATGGTCTGATGGTCTACGCTTCATCTCCCATGCTGCCACATGCGGCATTCCGACGGGCGGGATATTCGGCGTCCATTCACCCCCGAGCGTGGACCCTACACCCAAGCTCATACTGATGCCCCGTTCCCCCAGAGAAGAGACATCCGATCATCTGAAGTGTCCATATTCTCTTCCCAGTTTACAGCCAAACATCTGTCTGGCCTCACGCCGCTCTAATCTGTCACAGTGAATTCTTGATGTTGTGTCAAAAAGCTTTGTACTGATTTGATGAAGAGGAGTCAGTGTCTTTTTCGAATATATTTGTATAGTGTTATATAGTACAATTTTGTTTGATGTTGATTTTGTGTATACTATAGAGATACACGTTTTTCAGTTAGCTGATCTAAATCTGGAGTAAATCATTGTACAACGAACACTGTCACATGATTCATGAATTCATGAAAACGCCACAGCCTCATATACGACGTAGATGTCAACAGTGAGAGATAATTTAGGAATTGTTTTGACTGAAATATGTTTAGGCTGAATGAGTTGTTTGGGTCAGGAAAATTGAGAATATTAATCAAAATGGGGAAAAAATTATTTCTAATCCGAAATGTGGTTTTTGTCATTTTTGCAACGTGCCATTCCAAAAAAAAATGTTCATGAAACTGGTGCCTTGTTGCTGCTTCATTTTATCATACACTTCATACAATGTTCTGATTTTTATGTCTATTTGTGTTTTATTACAAATAAACAATTTTTTTTTAATCCAGGTGTTAAGGGTCTATTTATCATGTATGTCTCAGCACACTGGAGTACACACACATGCACCACGCAAACACCCATTACCACAGACAGAGACACACACACACACATACACACACACAACACACACACACAACACACACACACAACACACACACACACACACACACACACGCACACACACCGGGCGCGCGGCGCGCGCGCGCGCGCGCACACACACACACACAAATGAAATACACACACACACACACACACAACACACACACACACACACACACCACACACAACACACGCACACCCACACACACACACACACGCATCGCAAGACGCGGGAACATCTAAATCTAAGTAAGCAAGAACTTTCTTTAAAGTTTAAAAGAGTGTATACGACCATGAACAATGGACAGTTTACTTAGCACCACTACTAGAAAAACAGTCTCTTTCTTATAGAAGATTTCTCGAAATGTATAAGAAAAGTGGTCGTTCCTGACATTTTGCGTAGGGGTGAAGTATGGTGCTATGAAAATGTTCTTGTGTTAGAACAATTGCGAATCAAATTTTTGAAAATGCTTTCCCGTTTACATCGTTGTACAATTATGCTCCTTGGAGAAAACGGGTTTCTTTCCCATTTCAGTTCTCGATAGGTGTAAAACTGTCCCCGTTTTTACTTACGTTTACATAAAAAGTACTAAGTACTGGCAGCAGCAAAATATTCGAAGAAATGTATACTGCATTCTGAAGGTTGGAATGACTGCGTTTGGTACTCCCAATCCTACAGTCCTACAGTCCTATCAGAGCTTGGGAGATGGTCATGTCCCGTCATGGAAACGGTCGCTACAGGAGAAAAAAATAAATGCTTTAAATATAAAACAGAATTTTTGCCATGAACAGTACATTTATCAACTTCCCAGATACATACGTAGGCACATTAATCAGAATTTGTTAGAGGCAGACATAAGCAAGGTATCGAATCTGGTAAGAGAGAAGGAAAATAGAACCATTTTATTCTAGAATGACCCAAAATATGGTACTTCGACCGAAGCTATGATACGCTGGTGTCTAGAAAGTACCAGAGCCTTCAATGTGAATGTCCATAAATGTAATTATTGCAGACACAGGAGAAAATTACAGCTTACGGGAAGTATCTTATAAAACTTGGAAAGATGTTCAAACTGTACTTTTCTTTCAAGATGCTTGGATTGTGAATTCGATTTTGAATGCATCGATTGTATATCAATGTAAATGTTGATACCGAAAATTGGCTTGCCCTTCAGTTCGGTTACTTTTTATTCATTATTAATCTTTTTTTTCATGACTGTTTATACATAAAGTCGTTTGTTATCAAACAGACCACTTCGCTTCTATAGAA
>JADBJO010021114.1:12500-30136 GCA_016801955.1 Conus betulinus | reverse complement strand
CCCAGTGACTGACTGATGCTTCATGGTACAGTTGATGATGGTACCACCCAGTGACTGACTGATGCTTCATGGTACAGTTTGACCCAGTGACTGATGATGCTTCATGGTACAGTTTGACCCAGTGACTGATGCTTCATGGTACAGTTTGACCCAGTGACTGACTGCTTCAGGTACAGTTTGTACAGTGACTGACTGATGCTTCATGGTACAGTTTGACCCAGTGTGACTGATGCTTCATGGTACAGTTTGACCCAGTGACTGACTGATGCTTCATGGTACAGTTTGACCCAGTGACTGACTGATGCTTCATGGTACAGTTTGACCCAGTGACTGATGTTGCTGATGGTACAGTTTGACATGACTGACTGATGTTTGGTACAGTTTGACCAGTGACTGACTGATGCTTCATGGTACAGTTTGACCCAGTGACTGATGTTTCATGGTACAGTTTGAGTGACCCTGATGTGGTACAGTTTGACCCAGTGATGACTGATGCTTCATGGTACAGTTTGACCCAGTGACTGATGCTGCATGGTACAGTTTGACCCAGTGACAGATGCTACATGGTACAGTTTGACCCAGTGACTGATGCTTCATGGTACAGTTTGAACCAGTGACTGATGCTTCATGGTTTTTTTGACCCAGTGACTGACTGATGCTACATGGTACAGTTTGACCAGTGACTGATGCTACATGGTACAGTTTGACCCAGTGACTGATGCTTCATGGTACAGTTTGACCCAGTGACTGATGCTTCATGGTACAGTTTGACCCAGTGACTGATGCTTCATGGTACAGTTTGACCCAGTGACTGACTGATGTACTACATGGTACAGTTTGACCCAGTGACTGATGCTTCATGGTACAGTTTGACCAGTGACTGATGTTTCATGGTACAGTTTGACCCAGTGACTGATGCGTCATGGTACAGTTTGACCCAGTGACTGATGTTTCATGGTACAGTTTGACCCAGTGACTGATAATGCTTCATGGTACAGTCTGACCCAGTGACTGATGCTTCATGGTACAGTCTGACCCAGTGACTGATGCTTCATGGTACAGTTGACCCAGTGACTGATGCTACATGGTACAGTTTGACCCAGTGACTGACTGATGCTTCATGGTACAGTTTGACCCAGTGACTGATGCTTCATGGTACAGTTTGACCCAGTGACTGATGCTTCATGGTACAGTTTGACCCAGTGACTGACTGATGCTTCATGGTACAGTGTGACCCAGTGACTGACTGATGCTACATGGTACAGTTTGACCCAGTGACTGATGCTACATGGTACAGTTTGACCCAGTGACTGATGCTACATGGTACAGTTTGACCCAGTGACTGACTGATGGTACATGGTACAGTTTGACCCAGTGACTGATGCTACATGGTACAGTTTGACCCAGTGACTGACTGATGCTTCATGGTAAAGTTTGACCCAGTGACTGACTGATGCTTCATGTTACAGTTTGACCCAGTGACTGACTGATGTTTCATGGTACAGTTTGACCCAGTGACTGATACTTCATGGTACAGTTTGACCCAGTGACTGATGCTTCATGGTACAGTTTGACCCAGTGACTGACTGATGCTTCATGGTACAGTTTGACCCAGTGACTGATGCTTCATGGTACAGTTTTGACCAAGTGACTGATGCTACATGGTACAGTTTGACCCAGTGACTGACTGATGCTACATGGTACAGTTTGACCCAGTGACTGATGCTACATGGTACAGTTTGACCCAGTGGACTGACTGATGCTTCATGGTACAGTTTGACCCCAGTGACTGACTGATGCTTCATGGTACAGTTTGACCCAGTGACTGACTGATGCTACATGGTACAGTTTGACCCAGTGACTGATGCTTCATGGTACAGTTTGACCCAGTGACTGATGTTTCATGGTACAGTTTGACCCAGTGACTGATGCGTCATGGTACAGTTTGACCCAGTGACTGATGTTTCATGGTACAGTTTGACCCAGTGACTGACTGATGCTTCATGGTACAGTCTGACCCAGTGACTGATGCTTCATGGTACAGTCTGACCCAGTGACTGATGCTTCATGGTACAGTCTGACCCAGTGACTGATGCTACATGGTACAGTTTGACCCAGTGACTGACTGATGCTTCATGGTACAGTTTGACCCAGTGACTGATGCTTCATGGTACAGTTTGACCCAGTGACTGATGCTTCATGGTACAGTTTGACCCAGTGACTGATGATTCATGGTACAGTTTGACCCAGTGACTGATGCTTCATGGTACAGTCTGACCCCGTGACTGATGCTTCATGGTACAGTTTGACCCAGTGACTGATGCTTCATGGTACAGTCTGACCCAGTGACTGATGCTTCATGGTACAGTCTGACACAGTGACTGATGCTTCGTGGTACAGTTTGACCCAGTGACTGATGCTTTATGGTACAGTCTGACCCAGTGACTGATGCTACATGGTACAGTTTGACCCAGTGACTGATGCTTCATGGTACAGTTTGACCCAGTGACTGATGCTTCATGGTACAGTCTGACCCAGTGACTGATACTTCATGGTACAGTCTGACCCAGTGACTGATGCTTCATGGTACAGTGTGACCCAGTGACTGATGTTTCATGGTACAGTTTGACCCAGTGACTGATGCGTCATGATACAGTTTGACCCAGTGACTGATGCTACATGGTACAGTTTGACCCCTGTGACTGATACTTCATGGTACAGTCTGACCCAGTGACTGATACTTCATGGTACAGTTTGACCCAGTGTCTGATGCTTCATGGTACAGTTTGACCCAGTGACTGATGCTTCATGGTACAGTTTGACCCAGTGACTGATGCTTCATGGTACAGTTTGACCCAGTGACTGATGCGTCATGGTACAGTCTGACCCAGTGACTGATGCTTCATGGTACAGTTTGACCCCAGTGACTGACTGATGCTACATGGTACAGTTTGACCCAATGACTGATGCTTCATGGTACAGTTAGACCCAGTGACTGATTGAAAGTGATTGCATGCCAAATTACAATTTTTTTTAGTGATTGCATGCCAATTACAAATGGTTTTAGTGATTGCATGCCAAATTACAAATGGTTTTTGACTACCAGAATCTTTACAGTTCTTGTGTAATTAAATATGGACAAACAGAATCCAGCGACTTGTTTATATTGCTTTTATGATTGATTCAGTACTCATGACCTCTAGCTCTGAAGTCTCACGTCATTGTGAATGACCGATCGCCGGACGATTGATTATTAATAAATTTATCGAGACTTACTTGTAAGTTGAGGTTAAATTGGATTTATCTAGAGTCTAGAGATGGGAATGAGCAATTACGTGCCCTCCCATCTCTCGGCTCTGGGTGATTCTCGCTTACCCTCCCAGGTATTGTCTGTTGAACTTATTTTAGAAGTCATTCGTGTCTAAATACTGGCTAGATGCGCGCGCGTCACATCTCACGTAATTGCTCATTCCCATCACTAGACGCTAGATAATTCCAATTTAACCTCAACTTACAGGCAAGTCTCGTTAAATTTACTAATTAAGAACAAGAGCACCAACACCATCACCACCACCACCACCATCACCACAGTGATAATAATAATAATAATAATAATAATAATAATAATAATAATAATAATAATAACAATAATCATAATGATGATGATGATGATGATGATGATGATGATGATGACAGGAAGAGGACTAGAAGGATGATCGTAATATAAACAACAGCAGCAATAATTACTACTTTGGATGTTGATGCCAAGTGAGCAGAGTCCCCACTCTGGCAATAAGGTAAGATTCCTGCGAGTGCGCCCAAACTTTTCACTCTGTGATTGCCAAAGCGCCAGGACTTTGACATAATTGATGTTGTGTTGCGGATGACTGAATGTAGAGCGACTGGTTTGGCTGGCAGATGTCGGCCAGGTGTTCAGAAATGCACCAATCAAGTGTGTGGGATACCTCACCTAAGTAGATTTTACTGTACAGTTCACAGTGGACAACATCTACAACGTTGCAGCTCTGACAGGAGAACATACGTGTAATTTAGCACGAGCCTTTATGGCCATGTAGGATGGTGTCTAGCTTGTGAAAGGACAGATTTTGCAGTTGCATTTCGGGCAGGGAAAAGTACTGGGAGACTTTAGGGTTGGTACTTCTGTGCAGTTTGAAGCGCACAGTCAGGTCTCTGAGGTGTTTGTTATGCCTGACATTGAGGATGGGTTTGATCTCAGAGGCCGGTTTGTGATCTATTATGCACCACCTGGACTTGAGCATCCAGCAAATGGGACGTAGATGTGGGTGGAAGAGTAGGCAAGTGGCAGATCGTTCTATCTCTGTTGGAAGTTGAGCTTTCAAGGCAGTTGCTCTGGACACAGCTCTGGAGCGGCTGAAAGCATCATGAATGATGGTGCTGAGGTGTGGACAGCTGGCAAAAATCTCAAACATGTGGCTGCTTGGAGTATGATTTGTTGTTGTTGTTATCAGAGACGAGTTTGCCCAGGCAGAGGAATTTACGGTATGGAATGCTGAGTTTTGAGAATGGGTGGTTGGAAGATGTGTAGTCCACGATGAATGTGAATCAATGAGTTCGTAGAAAACTGAGGTTTTGAGTTGTTCGTCTTCCAGTGAGATGAACATGTCCAGGAAGATAGCTGACTTGGAAATGATGTATGTCAATTTGATGGGCGTGTGAAGGGTCTGAACAAAATCAGGAAGTTGACGAGTTGTTCTGACATAGATGTGGCTCCAAGCCATCATTGATGCATCTCTCTTCTTCCTTTTCTCGTGATTGAAAGGTGATGACACTGTTACCGTCATCATCATTTTTCAGTCAGTAATACCGTGTTAAAATGTATCGTCTTCCCTCCATCCTCTTCCCTCTTCTTTCAGTTCCACTCCTAGTTTTATATTTTCACCCACGCCACAGTTTGCATTCACTGACTGGAGAGGCAAGTGACTGTCTGTTCGTCTCTTGTTGTTTTGAGTGTTGTTTGTGCTGTCTGTTCGTCTCTTGTTGTTTGAGTGTTGTTTGTGCTGTCTGTTCGTCTCTTGTTGTTTTGAGTGTTGTTTGTACTGTCTGTTCGTCTCTTGTTGTTTTGAGTGTTGTTTGTACTGTCTGTTCGTCTCGTTTTGAGTGTTGTTTGTACTGCCTGTTCGTCTCTTTTTGTTTTGAGTGTTGTTTGTACTGTCTGTTCGTCTCTTTTTGTTTTGAGTGTTGTTTGTACTGCTTAAAGAAGATCCAATTAGCTGAAACTGGTCATGTCAGTTGTACCATTTATTTGCTCCTTCGTTTGGCTGTCCGATACTTCTATTTTTGCTGTTATGTTTCAATGTCTATCGTGTCAAGTTATCGTTTTCGTGTGTGCGTGATTGTTGTTTAACACATCTCAGTTACTACTCTTGCTTGATTTTCCACACACACAGACACATCAACTATAAAAGCAACAACCACAACAACAGCAAAATAGAGGATATCTCTCGCACCTAAAGCGCGCGCGCGCATGTGTGTGTGTATGTGTGTGTGTGTGTGTGTGTGTGTGTGTGTGTGTGTGTGTGTGTGTGTGTGTGTGTATGTGTGTGTGTGTGTGTGTGTGTGTGCGTGTGCGTGTACGCGCACGCCCGAATGTGTGTGTGTGTGTGTGGGGGGGGGGGGGGGGGTGCGTGTGTGTGCATGCGTGCGTGTGCGTGTGTGTGTGTGTGTGTGTGTGTGTGTGTGTTGCGGTCTTCATTGTCTTGTAAGTCCAAAGCCTCTGCGTTTTTTCGTTATACTTACCTGCTTTCCTTTTCTTTCCAGATGCAGATATATCGAATCCGTCTGTCAGAAGTCACAGAATTGACCTGATGATTGTCATAGAATCAACACATGTCGGGTCCAAATTGACGGAGTATCTGAAGGCAGCCCTTCTGGCAGTGAAATGGTTCGGTCGGAACGTGCGGGTCGGCCTTATGTGCCATTGTGATCGGCAGAAATACATTTCACCAGCAAAATGGGATGAGTATTCCGAAAAGGACATACTGGATGCGATTGAATGGTTTTCACGTGGTTTATTTGTTCCATTGCCGATCAACACAACTCTATCTGTGAGTTTCAACTTGCTCTGTCTGTCTGTCCATTAACCCCATTAGGAGATATAACAAGGCAGATACTGTGCTCTGTGCACTTTTTTCACAAATTCGGTCAGTGCGTAAAATAGTGGTGTAAGATGGCAGTATGATTTTTACTTTCACCTTTCGGTCAGAACGTAAAATAGTGGTGTAAGATGGCAGTATGATTTTTACTTTCACCTTTCGGTCAGAACGTAAAATAGTGGTGTAAGATGGCAGTATGATTTTTACTTTCACCATTCTGCGAACAGAAGTAGCTTGTGTCACTCTGTGAATTGCAATAGATGTTGTTTTACCATTTAATTCATTATCTCTACCGACACAATAATCCGTGGTGGAAGTAGTAGGTCAACATGGCAGTTTCAATTATCTATTTAAACTGAGCGACCTTCATACAGTTTGCGTATCTTCTCAAGAATTGTTCAACCGTTTGAGTTAAAATTTAGTGGACTGGTAGATCGTTACTTTCTTAACATAAACAACTCGGTTTGTGTGTGTGTGTGTGTGTGTGTGTGTGTGTGTGTGTGTGTGTGTGTGTGTGTTCGTTCGTTCGTTCTTTGTTTTTACGTCTTTTTCACCATAAGTGATATTACACCAAAGAGTGCATGAGTGAGTGCATTCTGTCTGTGAGTGTGTGCGAGTTTGTGAGAGTGTAAATGTTTGAGGTAATGAAAACTGTGAACACTGCATTAACAGTAAAGAGGAAATGTTAAAGATACATATAACAAACAAAATGTAAAAATACAGAAACGTGGGTGGGTGGATGTGTCCGTCGCCACTAATCTATATTGGAAAAAGAAAAAAAAGAAAAAAAAAAATCTACAGGAATGACCTGATGGGGGTGTGAATTAGGGATTCAGCAATTTGTAGTAAAATCTTTGTATCATATAATAAATCTTCTATGTTTTCTTCCGAAACATTCTTTGCCATGACTGAATCAGGTAGAAAACCTCGGACACTTTTACAATGGGATAAAAATATGATTAACTGTGATTTGTGCACCACACAAGGAATATACATTTTTGGATAATTTTGTTTTTAAAGCGTTATATTTTAGGCGGAAAAAAGTTACACAAGTCTAGAATAATATATCGGTGCATTTGACAACTTTCTTGATACAATTTCCAACGGAACTGCAGCTGTATTTTGTGCTAGAGTCTTTTCATCAGAATGTCTGCTATTTTTTTCATGCTGTTGTTTTTCTAGCAGCCTGTAATTTTCATGGAGTGACAAAGGAAGTGTCATGTCTACAGTCTTCTCTAAACCTTTTGCGCCTCTTTTAGCAGCTCTGTCGACCATTTCATTTCTAGTTATGTTACAGTGCGAAGGCACTCAACAAAACTCAAAGACTGTGCCTTTAGCCGACAAGCAATGTAATAAATAATGAATTTCGTACATAAGGTCAGGCCGTGTATCGGTACTGAAGGAGTTCAGTGAATACAAAACCGATTTAGAATCCACCAATATCACAGTTCTAAATACTGTCATTGGAAAGTTCACCAAGAATTCTAAAGCAAGCATGATGGCTGTCAAGTCGGCTGTAAAAAAAATGACAGTTTTTTTTGCCGATGTAGAAACATTTTTCAATTTTCAGTGCCGGTATGACAAAGGCCGCGCCAACATTATCATTGTCAAGTACGGAGCCATCTGTAAAAACCTGAAGATGATTTTGATATTTTTCATAGATACGTTTTATTGCAATTGAATTCATAACATTTATATTTTCTTCTTTTCTCAATTTAGAATAGGTGATATATCATATGACGGTTTTAATGTTTCCTAGGGTGGTATAGGCGCGAATGATGGTCTTATTGACATGTCTTTGATGCTTATTCCTGAACTTTCAATTAAATTAGAAGTTTATGTTGCTAATGTCATTAACGACGATGTATTGTTTGCCCTTATGAAAATCACACTCGGTTCTTAGTTTCAGTTCTTCCCCAATGAAATTGTCCCTTGTACTTGCTTCAATAAAAATTTTTGAAGTAGCAAGTTCACGATATCATCAAGCGGTAAGACTCCAGCTGCTCTGTATGTTTCTTTGTTTGACACATGACTAGGGCTAGTTTATAGGCTTTACAGTCAATACTTTTTAATTTTTGTAATAGGTATTTGGAGCACTAAAACAAATTTCTTGTCCATAAGAACGTTTGGACCTAACACGTGCTGTAGAAAGATGAACTAAGGTTTCAGGGTCCTTTCCCCAAGATAATCTACTAATGGTCTTTAAAAGATTTAGGCTATGTCTTGCTTTGTTAGAGTATACTCAAAATACATATTCCATGTCAGCTTTGATGTAAGAATTAATCCCAAGAACTTGACATTTTGTTTGTATTCTAAAGGTTCACCAAACAGTTTAAAGATTGGTAATTTTGCTGGATTACTACCAGAGTTAAAATAGTATCATATTAGTTTTTTTTCAGGGGATAAAGATAGTTCATTTTGAAACATGTATTTTTCAATGTTATCAAGGTCAAACTGGTACAATCTTCTTATGTAATTTTGGGCTCTTTGTGTATCACCGTTTTTAAGGTTACGTCCATCCACACACATATATCATCTACATATTGGACGAGAGTTACTTTGCTTGATACCGCTTTGGCAGGTCATGTATCATTATGTTAAAAAAGTATAGGTGCAATCACTGAGCCTTGAGGGATACCCATATCTAGACTCCTAGGGGCAGAGTATGTTGTTCCCACTATGGCCACCACTGACCTGTTTGTTAGAAAATTGTTGATATATCTGTAGATATTTCCAGATAGTCCAATTGTTTTAAGTTTGTACATGAGACGACTATGCCAAACCTGATCATACGCTTTTTTGACATAAGAAAGGTTTGCCAATACGCTCTTTCTACGAACAAATTGTCGCTTTATTTCTGTAGATAGTTTAACTAAATGTTCAACGCCAGATCTTCCTTTCCTAAAACCAGTTTGATTTACATGTATAATTTTATTCTTTTTTTACAGTAAGCTTTGTTTATAATTCAATATTTCTTGCAGTCATTGCAACACCAAGCTGCTCTGTAAGTTGCTGGAATGGGCGAATGGGGAGGAAACTGGAATGGTGCTCGGTACTTATCCTTGGAATTTATCGGTTTATTGTAATTTAGTCCCTTGCGGATTCATTCCAAGAACTGGCCCTCAGCACTTGTGTCTTAAGACGATATCTTTTTTTTTTTTTTTTTTTACTTTTCACAAGAAAATATAGCTTGTTTTGCTCTTTTATGATTTTCTTTTGCTTCTAAGGTGACACCTTTGATTGGGTATTTGAAAACTCAACAAACATACTACGGTATTGCACACCAGCCTTTTTCTGGGATAACATTCTTCTTAAAACCGAAAAGGCAGAGGAGTCAAAATACCACTTTCCGCGGTCACTGAGGAGAAACAAGCAGGTTTCGAAATACCGGTATATGACCAGGAGTTATATGTCAGTGAGCTTTCTCCCCATTGGAGATGTCTCCCCCTTTAGAGACTATAAGCTTGCTAAGGTTCATTTTCAGAAGCATTTATTATTCTCCATTCACCCACTCAAGCACATACTGTTAGTTAGGCAGAATGATCTACCACTACAGATATGAATGCTTATCTCCCCCTGTTTCTACTACAATCTACGACATAAGAGCAAGCTTTGTTTATAATTATATATATATATATATATATATATATATATATATATATATATATATATATATATATATATATATATATATATATATATTGACTAATAAATTCCAAGGATAAGTAACTGAGCACCATTCCAGAAAGTTACAGAGCAGCTTGGTGTTGCAAAGAGTGCAAGAAATGTTCCATTATAAACAAAAACTTGCTCTTATGTCTTAGAGTGAAGAAATAGGGGGGAGGTAAGCATTCATATCTGCAGTGGCAGTTTATTCTGCCTAACTAACAGTATGTGCTTGAGAGGGTGAGTGGGGAATAATAAATGCTTCTCAAATGAGTCTTCAGCAAGCTTATAGTCTCCAAAGAGACGCTCTCCAATGGGGAAAACTCAACAAACATACTATGGTATTGCACACCAGCCTTTTTCTGGGACAGCATTCTTCTTAAGACGGAAAAGGCAGAGGAGTTAAGTTACCACTTTCCGCGGTCACTGAGGAGAAACAATCAGGTTTCGAAATGCCGGTATCTGACCAGGAGTTATATGTTAGTGAGTTTCCTCCCCATTCGCCCATTTTTATTCGATAACTTGGAAATCTAATTCCATTTTATGTGTGTGTGTGTGTGTGTGTGTGTGTGTGTGTGTGTGTGTGTGTGTGTGTGTGTGTCGTGCGTGCGTGCGTGCGTGTACGTGTGTGCGTACGTGCGTACACACACACACACACACACACACACACACACACACACACACACACACACACACACACATGCGTACATACACACATATTTACACCTATACAACTATAATACTGGCGTAGACAATATGAGATATGTACTCAACATGGAATCAGAGCGCTGGGCGTATATGCAGGTCAGACAACTGGTGAGTCGTGTCCACGAGACTTTCGTCTTAAGTCCTTTCATGCTAGCTTTTTTTTTCAAATTCATCTGCTGTAAATCGTGCGCACTGTGGTCTGTGTGCAGCTTGACAAATTTGATGTAGCTTATGTGGACTTTTCTGCGCGATGTGACATCTTCGTGATGAAACTGAGAGTAAATATGACTATCTGCGTGTAAGGAATAACCTCTTGTGAGCAGCTGAAAAGAAAGTTGAGGAGAGTGAATAGGAAGTTATCGACAGTATCACGATTGAACAACAGTCTCAAAATCAACCAAGCAGAGCAGTCTTGAGAGTTTGATGGTGACTTGAGGATTTCTTTTTTTTAAGTTAGGTGTGTTTCTCTTGTCTTTTCTTTCATTCTTTTCTTTTCTTTCTTTTTCTTTTTCTTTTTTCTTTCTTTCTTTCTTTTTTTCGTTTTGTTGTGATTATCATTCAATGTACTTGTATCGGATGGTTTTAGTCTTTGCCACAAGTAGAGCGTGTTTGAAAAGTGAAGGCGTGCCGTATTAGCCAAGGTGTCCAGGGAGAAAGGTTTTCATGGAGAACATTCGCTCCCAGCTACATGGCGCAGACAGGTGTTTGTAGCAGACAGGAATGACCGTATAACTCAAACAATCCAATGTACTAAAATTAACTGCATATTCATGTGCCACAATCTCACCCCACTTGTAAATCCAAGCACGCCTAAGAGCCCGTCAGTTCCATATAATCTCTTTTGATACCCAGTCTTTTTTGGGTTCCAGAAGAGGTCTTCCTTCACACACACACACACACACACACGCGCGCGCCGCGCGCGCGCGCACACACACACACACACACACACACACACACACACACACACACACACACACACAGAGAGAGAGAGAGAGAGAGAGAGAGAGAGAGAGAGAGAGAGAGAGACCAAAGCAAGAACAGGTGATTTTATGACAGAGAGATGGAGTACGCCAGATCGCTTTGCAGGGCTAGAGCCAGTAAAAGATGAAAAACAAAGGGGAGAAGATGTGTTACAAAAGACCCAGACTGATCAGGATGCTGGTATGCTTCTGTTTGGGAAATGTCAAAATCAGCATGACGCATTACTCCTAGTCTTCGCGGTCTTTTGACGGAAGTACTTTGGAGAGTCAGCAAGGAGAGTCTTGCCATAAAGACGTTGTAGAATACAAACAAACAGTAGATAGGGTATTGATTGCCCCTACAGGCATATTATGCGCCACTTTCGGTGGGTGGCGCTGATCGTTTTGAAAAAAAAAAAAAAACAAAAAAAAAAACACCTCCCCAGCAGAATTTGGACATACTGTTCGAAATAGAGGTTTCCAAAATAAACAAAATACATAGATAAATACATAAACAAGTATATAAATCAACAAATCACAAACAAACAAGTAAACAAAATAAAATTTTGAACAATTGATATAAGCAAGATTGCAAATATTCGGGGAGAATCCACAGTCTTTTGCACTATCACCTATTAGTCTGGAGGCGAGGGATCTTGTTCAACCTTTAAAGGGACAGCTAATATAATAAAGCTTCTGTTTTTCGTGTCATTAAACAGCAGTTTGTTGAGCAGCACGTACGTTCTGAAGTTATGAATGTAGTTCTGATTTTTCAGAAGTTTCCTCCTGTGTGAATAAACCGTGTTTCCATTCTATGCTTTTAGTGTGTGGTGTTTGCTGTTTTTTGTTATCCGCATATATATATATATATATATATATATATATATATATATATATATATATATATATATATATATATATATATATATATATATGTATATATATATATATATATATATATTTGTATAAATGGTATTGTCATGTGTATTCCTGTTGCAGGATGCTATACGGAACATCACTGAGGGAGATACTGAACGTTTGGATGTCTCCAAAGTGCTTCTCCTTGTAGAACTGACAGAGATGCCACGGGACCTCTACTCAATGATCTCCATGGCTGAAGAAGCAAAGGCAAAAGGTAAAATTTGAATTGCGTGCACTATAGAAGACATGAAAAAGTGTATCCAGGTTGTTTTCTTTATCTTTCAGTTACTTTAGTGGTACACAGGATATAAATATTAAAGACGCACTCGAATAAACATAAATTCCGTATGTAATGCTCCATAGAATTCGAATCATTAACTTATTATCATATATAATTAATGATCGTATTGTTAGTAGAACTACACTCTGCTAATTAAAAACTCTGCAAGATGTGCACATTGTCTTGAAGTTAACACAGCCAGGTATTTTATTATTTTGCAATGGCAACTTTGTTTAAAATGTCCGATATTTTTTTTAAAGAAAGGTTAAATCACACACAGGTTCATGTTGCCAACAAAAAGGTTGAGGGGTAGGGGGCTCGGTAAGAATGAGTCTGGAATTGAGAGGGAAGGGGCTGTCCTGGCATTGCAGACTACTTCAGACTAGTTTTTTTTTTTTTTTTTTCATGGAGCTGGCAGTGAGAGGGTGGGGATGGGGAATAGCAAGCGTACGCTGTGGCAGTTCTGGCACCACCGTTGGAAGTGAGGGGTGGGGTCAGTGGAAGGAGCAGTTGTCGTCTACAGCTGGCATCACCGTTAACATTGAGGATTCTGCTGCAGTGTGATACCTGACTCCTATCCAACGACGGTGTGACTGCCCAGGCCTGTGTGTGTGCTAAGGATGTGCTCTCCTGTTTTCCTGGGGATGTCCTCTCCTGTTTTCAGACAGTGGATACTATGACAATTTATGTGAAAGAAAGTATACCATACAGTGGCAACAATCACCACATGAAACACGTTTGTATATCAATAGAAAAAGGTAAGCAGACGAGATAGAGAGACCTGGTTTACACGGAGCTAGATCTAACCACATGGTAGAAAACATGATCCGTTTGCTGCAAGATGAGAGAAAACATGGGGATGGGAAAAGGGGGAGACACTTATTAAAAACAGAAACTATGAAATGATCGTAGACCAGCCCTGGCCAAAGGGAGACAAAGGAGAGAGAAGACAAGGGCGACAACAACAAATGAAGCTGAAACTTGGTGTTTCCACAACATCAACCCGCCATGCAGATAGAGCCAATGAAAGCATACCAAACAAGGGAGAACTGGATGCTATACTTCCTGATTCAACGAAGGGTGTGGTGTGTCTCACCCTTTCTCTGACACACTGTAAACCAATCTGAGGACAGCATGAGGACCCCACACATACTTGTCATTCATGCTTAATGCATGTCATTTGCTTAACTTTCCTTCAGTGCAGATCAGACACAAGCTAGGACAGGTGAAGACATATTTCAGAGCTCCTGAAAATCCCCCAAACCACTTCATGTAGCGGCCAATGAATTAAGAAGTAACAAAACCAAAAGAATCACCTCAACAAACAAGATGGAAGACAGTTACCGCAGACCATATTGCAGAGCTCAACGCCAAGAGAGGAAGTGGCCTCACAAATCCAAACTTAAAGAAAGAGCAAGAAACATCGCCAACTAAAAAAGAGCGATTTCAAGATGAACACTGTAGATGTCCTTGAGAAAGGGGCAGAGTCATTCTGGGCCTTTCCAGGGTCAGATGCAAATGACTAAACAAACGTCCAACCGTCATAACACACTTTGAATCTCTCAGGACTCCCTGCCATTATTGTCAACGGATGTGCATAGCAATTGTACCCCAAGGGAGTCATGCAAGAGCGTGATGTGGAGCATTCAGATGTGTGTGTGTGTGTGTGTGTGTGTGTGTGTGTGTGTGTGTGTGTGTGTGTGTGTGTGTGTGTGCGCGCGCGCGCGCGTGTGTGTGTGTGTTGTGTGTGTGTGTGTGTGTGTGTGTGTGTGTGTGTGTGTTTGTGTGTGTGTGTCGCGCGCGCGCGCGCGTTTGCACCTCTAATTTGAAAAAAAACGTATTTTTAGGAACTTGTCGGAGTCCACTTGCCACTTTACAAAAAAGCGATTCTACAAACATAACAACTACAAAGGCATTTTTCTCAGCATATTTTAGTGGTAAAATCTGTGATACGGTTATAAGGTTATTCTACAATGATGACAAAAATGTTACTAGTAAGCATCAAGCTAGCTTAAAGTGGTTATAAAGCATTTGTTCGTGTGGCCATCCTCAAGGCCTTCACATTCAAACAGGGTGCGTGTAACAGTACAATGTACGCAGCCTCTATAGAGTTTTGAAGTGCGTTCGACTCTTTCCATGTTTCTGGAAAGAATGGTGTAGTAGCAGGTAGACTATGTAAGTGTATGAGAATATGTAGACTATGACATGAAAAGGAGCGTCGGATGCGGAGTCAAACTTTATGTACGTAATGTTCTGTTCTCTCTCTTTTCATTCAACAACTTGTTTTAGTTATCGGAGACACGGCTGTACTTCTCCTTGTGTTGCACTTGAAGAGTTCATGCTGTCGTTGGCAGAAGAGGCTATCTTGTTATAAGAAACTGTTTTGGGAACATAAACAAGATCAAAAATTCCAAGGGGCGGACACATCATTTCGGTTAAATCAAGACGAAAACAAACATTCTTGTACTGTGTTCGCAAGAAGTGAGCGCTTGGTTGCCCAGCCAAATTTGCGTGTACAATACAGTTACACAACTATTTGATTATGCTTGTTACTACGCGTTTGAGTTTTATCTTTACATATCTCTAGCGGAGCCCCATAAAAATGGAATAAATAATAATGAACAGGTTATCATCGTCAAATTACTTTCGTTGAAATGGTTTTAAAACATTTGATTCATACTACAGCATATTATGCAAACAAGCAGGAATTAAGCACGGCAGCTGATTTTTATGATTGTCTGCATCTGTGCGCTTTGAAGAACTTTTTAGATGTAGAGGTACGAACACCTAATGATCTGGTCTACAGCGAAACAAACCGAAACCCAATACATATTAATTCTGCTGTCCAGTTCATAGGATGCTGCTGGTTTAAACCGCTGAAATCAGCTGACCACAAATTACCGAGTAAAACTCATGAAACTGTGTATTGATCAGATTTTAGAGTAATGGAGAACTCAGTGACGAATGTCATGCGTTTGTTTCAATATTGGTTGGTAATGTACGTGTAAATCAGAGCCTTGAGAAACGTAAAAGAGTTTGTTTAATTGCTGGTGGTGGTGGTGGTGATATGGTGGTGGTGGTGGTGGGGATGGTGTCTTTTCGGTGTTTTTTGTTATGTCACCAATTTATTGATTGTAGAAGGCAGAGATGGACGATCGCATTAATAGCAATAATAGATTGGATGTATATAGAAATGTTAGTTGCACACCGAAATTGAATTCCTATTGATTTCAAATTTGAGTCTTGTTATTCAACGTGCAGTGGCAAAATTTAAAGTGAGGTATGTTACTTTTAAAGTACATGGTAATGAATTAAAAAAAAAAACCGCTGGGAATGCACTTCTACACATTATTGTCTCTTCGCGTAAAAAAAGATGCTGGAAATAGATCCTGGAAATAAACTGCTTTTTATCAGTGTATTTGGAGTCCGACTGATGTATATGTCTCATTCAACTTAAGACTGAATAAGTCTGTTTATATTGGCTTGTCACTCACATTGACAAGCACAAACCAATAAATCAAGACTGTATTCACCACCTACATCAAGTTTCTCTATTTTATTGTACTGGACATTCTTACAGTTAAACACGCATTGTGCTGAAACACCAGGAGACCAAAGATGAGCAGTCTAGCTCGCCCAGGTTTAGAGAAGGCAGAATATACATCATTTATTCTCTGATGTTACAGGCGTTGACGTCATTGCTGCTGAGAGGTGGCATAAGGACTCATATAAACTTCGTCATGTTGTCAGCCAACCCTTCCAGGAAAACCTTTACCTCATGCAGTCTGAGGATGGAATAACTGAAGTTCTGTACAAGCTCCTCTTCTTACTATCGCCTTGTGAGTAGTATCAGCTGAGAGCACGCATACAACTCTCTCTCTTCCTCTGTCTCTGTCTCTGTTTCTCTCTGTCGTGCTCGTTTGTTTTCTCATTTTCATTTATGCTCTCTCCCTTCTCCCCCTATCCTTCATTTCCTCCAACATTTACAATATTTTTGTTTGATTTATCATAATACAGTTCATTAATAAACGTGCACATCTCAACAATTCATAAGACTATTTTTTTTCTTGACAAGTTATGTGCTAGTTTAAATATCCTGCTGCTATCCAGATGAAAGTTTTAGCTAAGAATCATTCGAAGGATGTCAAGCTGTATTTGGAAGAAGAATGATACAGAATCGTTTTTAAAGGACTCGTTGGCATCGCATGAAGTTTCTTAGAATGTTATTAGTCCCTGAATTCTAATGTTGAACGTGTTAACAAACACATGAGACCAAGTACTGCCCATGAGAGAACCGTTTAGAAGGTCAGACTGCGGAACATAAACGTTCAAGTCATGAACATTTTACATTGTAGTCAAACAGGTCACTGTTTGACACCGCTGCTTATGTCGAACGGCTTGGAGAGTATGCCGTCAAACTGCACAGTCCCTTTCATGTTGGAGTGGAAGGAATCAATTAAGCTGTGCAGTGCAGTTTAGGGAGGGGGGGGGGGGGGGGGGCGATCTTTCAGAAAGCCCTGAAAGACTACTGCTCACTAGGTCAAAGGCCTTGTTGAGGTCGATGAAAGCGACATCCAGGAGCATCCACTGTTCTCTACACTTACTGTGATTCCGGGTAGACACGGTCAGCGCGGCTTCTGCAGATGGATCAGGAGGACCCGAGCGTAGACTGCTGACGATGCTAAGAACAGATGCCTCTCGCCCTTGTTTTTGCACACAGGGCGATAATCTTGGCATCCCCCATGTCCTGTCGTGCATTCTCCCTCATTCCCGCACTGACACACGACTGCGTGCAAGGGGGGCAGAAGGATAATCTGGTGCAAGGGGGGCAGAAGGATAATCTGGTGCAAGGGGGGCAGAAGGATAATCTGGCAAGCAAAGGGGGGCAGAAGGATAATCTGGTGCAAGGGGTGCAGAAGGATAATCTTGCAGTGTTGGATGAGGTCTGGAGGAATGCCGTCATTGCCA
>JADBJO010021114.1:0-2500 GCA_016801955.1 Conus betulinus | reverse complement strand
TATGTTGATACACAGTGCATATGATAAGTATCCTTAATAATTACTATAGCAATTTTGTAGGTCTAAATTTATATTGACCCCACTACCCCCATTAACACCAGTCCACAGAGAGCGGTCGATCAGTCTCCGATCGCCGTGAGGCAACCCGCAACAGAAGACGCTCAGCTGCTGCTATGTGACTTTGGTATGCGACCAATGTTTCTTGCTGTGATCCAGCATACATAGACCATCACTCATTGAGTCTGGACATGACGACAATGAATACATAGTCGCAAACGAGCATCCGCTTCCGACGGGCACCACCACATCCACCCATCGATGGTCACCATGACGGGCACCACCACATCCACCCACCCATGGTCACCATGACTCGCTGATGCTGACCACTGTGTGAGATTCATCATGGACCTGGTCCTGGAGAAGGAATGAAACTGAGCTCATGATTCAATCATAACTAGTGGCAACGAGGATGTAGAAAATAATGCCATGGATTTGATTCTCGTCGCAGAGAGAGGGTTGTACTGCAAGCTTCCTTTCATGTTATGTCGCAGCATCAACTTGGCCTAGGAAATGAAGACAGCAGCAGGATGTGTCTGGAAATCTCAGAAACACTTCCATTGACTGCAGCCTTGGCCGTGTGTGCTCCAGTCTTCCTGTTTGAACCCATAACACACTCAGCTGTTGATAGGAGTAAGTTGAAGCCGAAAATTCCACAAGCAAATGCTTTGAGGGGAATCAATCCACCGACCTCCCAGTCATCAACTTCCCGACCCTGACCACTTCAGCACAGCGGCTAATATCGTGTCCGTTTCTGCAGCCCAGTTTTGGTTATATTGCCCTGTTCAGGATGCCAGTTCTGGTTATATTGCCCTGTTCAGGATGCCAGTTCTGGTTATATTGCCCTGCTAAGGATGACAGTTCTGGTTATATTGCCCTGTTCAGGATGACAGTTCTGGTTATATTGCCCTGTTCAGGATGACAGTTCTGGTTATATTGCCCTGTTCAGGATGACAGTTCTGGTTATATTGCCCTGTTCAGGATGACAGTTCTGGTTATATTGCCCTGTTCAGGATGACAGTTCTGGTTATATTGCCCTGCTCAGGATGACAGTTCTGGTTATATTGCCCTGTCAGGATGACAGTAATGTGAATGCACATCAAACCTCTTTCATTTCCGCACCTCTGTCAACCATTCCATTTTCAGGCTTGCAGAATGCTAACTGGTGGAAGCGAGAGTGGACCTTCCCAGATGTCACCGCGTATTTCTCATCTGTAGAAGTCAAAGAGTGGAATGTGGATCTGTTGGGATCTTTTGAGATTCAGGAAGTCATCCTCAATGCGGTAATCCATACGTTTTTGGAGGTCAGTTCCGATGCATTTAAAACCAAAGTTGTGCTTGCTATTCATGCAAAAAAGATTGTAATGGGGACGGTGTGTGTGTGTGTGTGTGTGGGGGGGGGGGGGGGGGGCGGGGGGGGGGAGTGGTCCAGATAAGTCGGGCATGTGCCTATGTTCCCCTCATGGAATGTTTCTTGACTATGCCCCAACTTATTCATGTATCTTTATGTATATGTCTGTCTGTGTGTGTGTGTGTGTGTGTGTGTGAGAGAGAGAGAGAGAGAGAGAGAGAGAGAGAGAGAGAGAGAGAGAGAGAGAGAGAGAGAGAAAGACTGCGTGCACCTTTTACTGTTTGTGGTAAATGAATGTTCAGAAGATGACTTAGAATCAAGAACAAAAACATCAAACACAACATACGTGTACACGTGCACGCGAGCACACACGCACACACACACACACACACACACACACACACACACACACACACACACACACACACACACACACACACACACACACACACGTGCGCGCGCGCGCGCGCGCACACACACACACACACACACACACACACACACACACACACACACACACACACTCACACACTCTCTCTCTCTCTCTCACACTCACACACCAAAGCCTGCACACTTACGTTCGTGGACTCTGATTAAAACGCCTGCATCACCCCACTGATGAACAATCACCAGCGCACACACGTCTGCAGTATACGCTGGGGTCCCTGGGAGATTCCATGTCCTATCTCAGTTGACATGTGTTTGATCATTCGTGTCTGTTATTGGAAAGGCCCAGTATGAGTTTGCCCAGTTTCTAGGACTCTTGGCAGTGTTGGCCTCGACATTATTCCAGTATTTGGTTGGCTGGTGATGTTTCTTGCTCTTCCCTTAAGTCTGGATGTGCGGCCACTTCCTCTCTTGATCTTTAGATATGCAAGACGGTCTACGGTGTAGTAGCTTTGCACTTGTTTGCAAATGCGCCGACTCCTTCCTTGAATAGAATTGTTTCGGTAAAAGCTCTGGGGAAGATAACGCCTATCTTTTGATTGCAAATAGAATTATCTTTCCTCGGTGCATGAGTCAAAAAATTAATCTATTCTATCTGCAGCACGCGCCAGACTAACGATCGGGAGATGAACTGTCTGTATTACT
>JADBJO010021113.1:28346-30140 GCA_016801955.1 Conus betulinus | reverse complement strand
GAGTGGTAAATATGGTAACAAATCTTAGTTTAAAAAAGTCCATGCTATATTATTTGCATTGCATTTTTCGAATTTGATAACGGAACGTCGGACCTGGAAGGCGACTATATCAGGAAGACAATAGTCAAGTTTGATTTATAGATATAATGTTTTTGCGTAAATAATTATCAAATCTAAAACCGAGTTTGTAGATATGATTTATCTAGCCAAAAAGTTAACTTCTCACCGAAATATAAAGTGAAGTACATGGAAAGCATTGATTTTGCAGTTTCTCAAATTTTTCACAAAGCTTGTTTTGGTAATGACACTCCCAGAAAATGTGCTCTATATTGTCCGTGTGTCTCTACAGAAATCAGATTGTAAATCACCACTACCCCATTTCCTTAAAAAATAAAGTAGTTCAAGAACCTGTGACGATAGGAAAGCTGCAGAATTTCAGTTTTATTTACTGATTTTGTATGACTTGGGTTTGGAAAAACCTTTCCCAAGAAATTTTTGTTTCCCAGTTTTCTTGCAGTCAATGTCTGGCACCGAAAAGGCCATATAGGTACAGTCTTGCTCCCGTGGATTATAGAGTATATTATTTTTAGAGCTCTTGTTTTTTCTTTACATTTTGATTTAATTGATCTGTTAACCAGTTGTTGCTTGTGTACTTGTCCTAATAGAGCTTACACAGGCCCAGCCGTAGTAAGCCAAAAAGCAGTAGCATCCCATATCATAGTTTTATATTAAATTTCGTTTTAAAACTTCGAAAAAATCCCCGTCGTTTTTCAAAAAAAAAAATGTGAAACACAGGAAGTACCCACAGTAAGCCCTTTGCAAGTCTGATTACTTATTACAATTTAACATTTGTCCTTATGAAAGAATGGCTCGGACAGTTGGTCCTACAAAAATCTCTCATATGCCATGAATTTTTGGTTCCAGAATACATTATTGTATCTATACAAAGAATACAATGCGACCATATTTTTCTATTTCTTCGAAAAAATGATACATTAACACTGGCAATATTTTTCCACTTGTGTTTTGGTTGTGTTTAAATCTTCTCATCAGTACCAGGGTATTGATTGCTTTTCTAATAGATTTTTATATGCCCCCCCCCCACCCCCCCCGCTAATATACACCCCCACCCCCCCACCCCCCCCCCCCCCCCCCACCCCCCCCCCCCCCCCCCCCCCCCCCCCCCCCCCCCCCCCCCCCCCCCCCCACCCCCCCCCCCCCCCCCCCCCCCCCCCCCCCCCCCCCCCCCCCCCCCTACCCCCCCCTCCCCCCCCCATATTTTAAAAAGGCTGTTATTTCTGACAATTTTTCAGCATATAATTAATCTTTTCACAGGGTTTTTTTTTTTTTTTTTTTTTTACATCTTTTGTGAACCATATTCCCAATATTTTAAACTTATCAGGGTTCAATGTATATTTTAAATGTTGCATATATTTCATTTTTGAGCCTTTCTTACTACCTAGCAATATTGCTGTGTGTATCTGCATTTAGGAAAAGTCCTGAAAACTTTCCAAATTTCTCTATTAATTGGAAAGATCGTTCAAAAGACAATCGATCTCCATTATTTCATTAATTGTGTCTCATCAGCAAATTGTGATATTTTAAGTTTTTTTTTTTATTTTAACACCTTTTATATCTTTATCTTTTCTAATCATGATTGCTAAGATTTCTACACATAGTATGAATAGATAAGGCGAAAGTGGATATCCCTGTCTACAGCCTCTTTCAATGTGAAACCAATCCGAAGTTTGACCGTTAACTATAACAGTTGATTTTATGTTTTATAAAATGTTT
>JADBJO010021113.1:10000-15003 GCA_016801955.1 Conus betulinus | reverse complement strand
TTTTTCACTTACAAAATAATGATCATCATCCTGTGATACTGCTGATCTAGTATGATCACCATCCATCAGTAACTGACAATACTGTCATCCAGTGAACACCTACATACTGCAATATATATGTATATATATGTTTCGTACGAAACATGAGATGGAAAGCGTTTTTCTTCCTGAACCCAAATGCAAAAAAAGAGGACAAAAACACACATATGGCTTCAAATCATGGCGATCTCCACCGGCCATAGATGAAATGAAATCTTTCGAGGATAAAATGAAAAGAATGATAGCCAACATAGAATTCAAAAAAAATCAAACAACGATTTCCAAACATCATTAAAAAATGAAATAAAACAAATACAAAATGACAAAAAAAATATTCGTGAAGGCTGACAAAACCAGTAATTACTACAAAATGGAACCAAACGAGTACTCACAACTTCTTGATAAAAACATTCAGAAAAAACTACACAAAAAAAGCTGATAAAACCATACACAACAACATCCGAAAAAAAAAGAAAAAGAACTCATACACCACATGGATCTAGGTGACAGGGTAGAAACAACACAGCAACAAAAGAAGCCTTCATAACTCTTAAAGACCATAAACCCAATTTCCACAACAACCCAACATGTAGACTAATAAACCCATCTAAATCTGAAACTGGGCAAAATAAGTAAGAAAATCCTAGAAAAAGCCATAAAAAACATAAAATCAAACACGGAATACAACCTCTGGAAGATCACATATGAAGTTATCCAATGGTTCAAAAATCTTAACAAACAGAAGAACACAGTATTCATCACATTCGACATAGTAGACTTCTACCCATCCATAGATGAAGAGCTACTCACTAAAGCTCTGAAATTTGCTAATAAACACACAGACATAACAGGGTCAGAAATGGAAATCATTCTCCACACCAAGAAAACTTTACTCTACAACAGAAATGAAACATGGATCAAGAAAACGAACAGAAACTCAACATTTGATGTGACCATGGGATCGTATGACGGTGCCGAAACATGCGAACTGGTCGGACTGTTCATGCTATCCAACATTCAAAACCAACTCGGAAAGCAAGTCGGACTATACAGAGACGACGGCCTCGCCGCGCTAAACAACAATCCAAGAACCATTGAAAACAAGAAAAAAGAACTATGCAAAATTTTCCAAACCCATAACTTAAAAATCACCATCGAAGCAAACAAAAAGGTAGTGAACTACTTAGACATAACACTTGACCTCAACAACCCACATATATAAACCATACAAGAAAGTTAATGACACCCCCCCATTTATGTAAACATCAATAGCAACCACCCACCATCTATACTAAAAAAACCATACCCAATGGCAAAAACAAGAGATTATCTAACCTGTCACATAATGAAAGAGTATTCAACAACGCAGCAGCAGAATACCAAGAGGCATAGCAAAAAAGTGGTTACAGCTACAAACTACAATACAACCCAGATAACAACATGAACAAAAACAAAAAAAAGCAGGAAAAGGAAAATCACATGGTACAACCCTCCATATGATGGACGAGTAAAAACAAACGTAGGGAAAGAATTTTTTTTAAATTCTGACAGCATCCTTCCCAAAAGAACACAAATGTCCCAAAATATTCAACAAGAACACACCATCAAACTATCATATTCATGCATGCCTAACCTTAAAAATATAATTGATTCATCCAACAAAATGAAAAGCAACACAGCAAAGAAGGGTGAAGAAAGGAAATCCTGCAATTGTACGACAAAAGAACAGTGTCCCATAAGCAACAAATGCCTCTATAACAACATTGTATACCAAGCCACTGTGACACATCAGAAAATGAAAAGAAACATGCATAGGGATCGCTGAAAATAACTTCAAAACCAGATATGCAAACCATAAACAGTCATTCAACAAAGTAAAATACAAAAACCAAACGAACTGAGCAAATATATTTGGAGACTTAAAGACAAAAAAATAAACTATAAACATATCCTGGAAAATCATAAAAAGGGCATCACCATACAATAACATTTCAAAAAGATACAACCTATGTTCAACAGAAAAATGGTTAATACTATGCAAACCATACTTAGCAACCCTAAATACTAAAGTAGAAATAGTAAACAACTGCAGGCACAAATGGAAATCGTTGTCAGCAAAAGCACCCTGAACTGTAAACAACCTGAAAAACCGAACAACACGTGCAGCCAATCCGCACGTGCAAACAGTGACATTAGGCCATATAACACCGGCAGTAGGCGACCCAACACCATCCTGAGGAGAGCCAGCGCTCGAAACAGATCTGTTGATGATTTTAAAACTTCCTTTTACCATACTATTTTAAACATATATATATATATATATATATATATATATATATATATATATATATATATATATATATATATATATTAACAAACAGAAGAACACAGTATTCATCACATTCGACATAGTAGACTTCTACCCATCCATAGATGAAGAGCTGCTCACTAAAGCTCTGAAATTTGCTAATAAACACACAGACATAACAGGGTCAGAAATGGAAATCATTCTTCACACCAAGAAAACTTTACTCTACAGCAGAAATGAAACATGGATCAAGAAAACGAACAGAAACTCAACATTTGATGTGACCATGGGATCGTATGACGGTGCCGAAACATGCGAACTGGTCGGACTGTTCATGCTATCCAACATCCAAAAACAACTCGGAAAGCAAGTCGGACTATACAGAGAGACGACGGCCTCGCCGCGCTAACAACAATCCAAGAACCATGAAAACAAGAAAAAAGAACTATGCAAAATTTTCCAAAACCATAACTTAAAAATCACCATCGAAGCAAACAAAAAGGTAGTGAACTACTTAGACATAACACTTGACCTCAACAACTACATATATAAACCATACAAGAAACCTAATGACACACCCATTTATGTAAACATCAATAGCAACCACCCACCATCTATACTGAAAACAATACCCAATGGCATAAACAAGAGATTATCTAATCTGTCACATAATGAAAGAGTATTCAACAACGCAGTAGCAGAATACCAAGAGGCATTGCAAAAAAGTGGTTACAGCTACAAACTACAATACAACCCAGATAACAAAATGAACAAGAACAAAAAAGCAGGAAAAGGAAAATCACATGGCACAACCCTCCATATGATGGACGAGTAAAAACAAACGTAGGGAAAGAATTTTTTTTAATTCTGACAGCATCCTTCCCAAAAGAACACAAATTGTCCAAAATATTCAACAAGAACACCATCAAACTATCATATTCATGCATGCCTGACCTTAAAGATATAATTGATTCATCCACACAAAATGAAAAGCAAAACACAGCAAAGAAGGGTGAAGAAAGGAAATCCTGCAATTGTACGACAAAAGAAACAGTGTCCCATAAGCAACAAATGCCTCTATAACAACATTGTATACCAAGCCACTGTGACATCAGAAAATGAAAAAGAAAACATACATAGGGATCACTGAAAATAACTTCAAAACCAGATATGCAAACCATAAACAGTCATTCAACAAAGAAAAATACAAAAACCCAACAGAACTGAGCAAATATATTTGGAGACTTAAAGACAAAAAAATAAACTATAACATATCCTGGAAAATCATAAAAAGGGCATCACCATACAATAACATTTCAAAAAGATGCAACCTATGTTCAACAGAAAAATGGTTAATACTATGGAAACCATACTTTGCAACCCTAAATACTAAAGTAGAAATAGTAAACAAACAGCAGGCACAAATGGAAATCGTTGTCAGCAAACGCACCCTGAACTGTAAACAACCTGAAAAACCGAACAACACGTGCAGCCAATCCGCATGTGCAAACAACGACAGTAGGCCATATAACACCGACAGTAGTCGACCCAAAACCATCCTGAGGAGAGCCAGCGCTCAAAACAGATCTGTTGATTTTAAAACTTCCTTTTACCATACTATTTTAACAGATGTTGCTCCCCAAGGGGTTGAGCACTTTAAAATTTTATTAGGCGTTTTAGTAGTATTCTTTATATATATATATATATATATATATATATATATATATATATATATATATATATATATATATATATATATATATATATATATATATATATATATATATATATATATATATATATATGTGTGTGTGTGTGTGTGTGTGTGTGTGTGTGTGTGTGTGTGTGTGTGTGCGTGCGTGCGTGCGTGCATGCGTGCGTGTGTGTGTGTGTGTGTGTGTGTGTGTGTGTGATGGCAATGGTGAAGCTGATCAACGGGCAAAGGAAGGAGGACAGGAGCCCCAGCTGTAACAGGAAGACATCATGAAAAGTGTTTCCAAGGAGAACCAAAAATGAAGATGCCTTGAGCAGCACCCAGCCTTCAACAAGAGGGGTGCATGCTACCAGATGCCCAAATCTGACCAAGTGAACATTGGGAGACTGAGGACAGGGCACCCCAGACTGTGACGTCACATGTCCACAATAATCCACACCGGCAAGTCCTCAAATCATCCATGTGGTACAGCCCCACTGACAGTGGAACATTCCCAGCAAAACTCAGAGCCTGCCAATGCGCCGATGAGTGCGAAGCCTTACTGACCACTGAAGGGCCTTCACCATGCAGCAGACTTTGCTTGCACCTCTAGGGTTCTTGCCTAAGTGAACGAAGATGAAGACCATCCTATAGTGCTGTTGATCTCAAATGATCATCAGTAACTGATTTATTTTTTAGCAGTTTTTATTACCCCCCCCCCCACCCCCCTTTCAAGCGACATCATTACATCAATGCCACCACATCACTTCACCTATGACATAGGTCAGCATCCAACAGTATTCCAGTAGCAAGAATGATTATCATCCTGTAGCACTTTTGTTATCATATAACCATCACCCATTATGTTCTTTTGTTTTAGTTTTTTACGCGCGCGCGCGCGCGCGCGCGCGCGCGCGTGTGTGTGTGTGTGTGTGTGTGTGTGTGTGTGTGCGTGCGTGTGTG
>JADBJO010021113.1:0-2500 GCA_016801955.1 Conus betulinus | reverse complement strand
ATCATCATCATCATCATCATCATCATCATCATCATCATCATCATCATCATCATGGGCAATGATGATAATAACATGCTAGGAATGATTATAGTGACGGTGATAATAATAGTAATAATCATTATCATAATAACCATGCTGCTGTTGTGTAGGCTACATACAGACACCAGGACTGGACGGATCAACCCCATGTCAGCCACGTATGGAAAGCTGCATCGTTCTTACCAGACCACCAGATCACGTGATCTTCCTGAGCACTATCACCTGGAAGACAGTTGGCAAACCGTATTTACTTATATTCCCGGGTCTGTGTGACTCATGGCGTGATGATGTTTCCTCCAAAAGTATAGTTCCCCTCTGTTTCTGTTCCCTGATGACTTTGCTTATGGTGCATGGCCAGCACCCCATCTGTCCTTTTTCTTTCGCTCTTTTTCTGACGGTTCAGAGTGCACACAGTTTAGACTTCGCTTTTCTTTCCACGCACACCACCTGAAGCCTCATCGACTTCCTGGACGTAGTGTCTGGAACTGTTCAGAGTCAGTGTGGCCGGACCTGACTGACCATTTTCCCTACCTGTGATCTGATCTCTCTGTGCGCAGAGCACGAAGATGAGGCCCACTGTCCCTACACCTCCGACACCTGTGGGCCAGGAAAGGTAACTCTGAACAACGCTCTGCTCCAGATAGTCTCACCAAACGATGGATTAAACTACTCATGATGGCCAATTTGTTCGCTTGCATGTTCTTTTCGTTCAAATCTTAAAGATTGTCTAGTGTTCGTATATGTGTATGTGTCAAGCTCGCTAAGACTTGAACTGTAGTGGAAAGACACAGAGAAATAGACCTATCAGTTCTAGCGCCCCCTTTTCACTAATTAAATGAGAAATCTTTGAACAGATGTCATTCACACGAATTTTATTCTCTTTCATTCACACATTCATGTCCCGAACAAAAAACATCATGACGCATCATGCACACTGATTACAA
The DNA here is from genome assembly GCA_016801955.1 of Conus betulinus. Lineage (NCBI taxonomy): Eukaryota > Metazoa > Mollusca > Gastropoda > Neogastropoda > Conidae > Conus > Conus betulinus. The sequence continues at coordinate 1,517 of JADBJO010021113.1, read as the reverse complement.
AATAAACCCACATAGCGCCACCCAGGCAGCACCAAAGAACCAACATAGTATTACACGACACACAATTATTTAAAACTTCAAGTGCGCACAAAGGAACGATCCACAGATGGTATCGAAGAATAACGTTCCAAAACGAATAACACAAAGGAATGATCCGCAGAAGGTATTGAAGAATAACGTTCCAAAACGAATAACACAAAGGAAACGATCCGCAGAAGGTATCGAAGAATAACGTTCCAAAACGAATAACACAAAGAACGATCCGCAGAAGGTATTGAAGAATAACGTTCCAAAGCGAATAACACAAAGGAATGATCCGCGGAAGGTATTGAAGAATAACGTTCCAAAGCGAATCATGGAATGACGTAGGTGGAATGTAGTAAACGACAAACAGGAAAAAAAATCTTGAAGTCTCCAGACTACTTTATAATCACTTCGGCACTCGTGAAGAAGAAAAAAACACCATAGTCACACCAAATGCCACACAGTTGACACTTGTATCATACGACACCACTAAGCACGTTGCTGGTCCCAAACTTGACTTTAAACACATCGATGAATAAACGTTGACGGGATGACCGCAATTACACTGCAACTACATTGAACTGAACAAAATAGACGATGTAACTCGGCCCTCATGAAGAGAAAAACACCGCAGTCACATCAACTGCCACAAGCATGACACGTGTATCATACGGCGCCACCTAATCACGTTGCTGGTCCCAAACTTGACTTGAAACAATCGATGAAAGAACTAGACTGATGACCGCAATTACACTGTAACTACATTGAACTGAACGAATAGACGATGTAACTAAACGATGCCGACGACTGGAAATGAACAAACTTGGAAGCTGATGGAGCAGGAGGCTTGTAGCATAATTGAGGATTATCAGAAGGCTGTTGCAGAGAACCGCCACCAGCAGTAAATTGAGCGCTCAAGCCAGAACCCAGTATCTCACTTTTTTGTCGATTTTTATTTTTTTTTACACTGCACTAGTTTTTCCAGTGTGATCTTTCACCTAGTAGACTTTCTTTTGGCCATGGCATTGATTTCCTATCAGTTCTGGATAAACCCAAGTCCAGTATCTCCAAATGTAGAAGCAGCTTTCCTCCTAAAACCCATTAACTCTACATGCTAGGTTCTGCCGAGTTTGTATGAGCAGCACTTTTCACACACAGTAACCGCCAGAATACCGTATCTTGAACAAGGGATTGTGGCTATCAGAAAGCACCAATGTTTTGGAAGAGTAAGCTACCGCTTATCTGAAGATGAGTGTATTTGGTGAAATTCCGCTAAAAAAAAAAAAAAAAAAAAAAAAAAAAAAAAAAAAAAAAAAAGTAACTGATCCAAGGAAAACCAGTGTATCCAGCTGCTGGGCTGTCGCTGTCAGGATTGTTTATAGTTGGCAGAAAGTGGGCCCGTAGCTGAGCTCCAGAGTTTACTCTGACATGAGAAAACTTCACTTAAGCATGTCCAGTCTCATTGATTTGCTCCTGTTCACAAAGACTGAAGA
>JADBJO010021112.1:0-20000 GCA_016801955.1 Conus betulinus | reverse complement strand
CAGAATTAAGTCAAAACGTTTCATCCGATCTAAAAAAAAAAAAAAAAAAAATCATTGTCACAACCGGCACAGAAGATGGGACACCAAAAAAAAAGTATCCTCGAAGGTACTTTTGCTTTTGTGGGGGTCCAGTTTTGTTCAGCAGTGATCGTGGTCAGTTCGCTCCGCTGGGTTTCTATATGTAAAAGCTTATGAGAATAGTTTTCGATTTTTTTTTTTCAGCTGTAATTCAATCCATAAGGATTCTACTTGGTATTTTTCAGAAGAAAGAAAGCCAGAAATACAACTAGCACGCAAATGGGCCTACATCCCAGCACAACTGGTTACCATTTCACTTAATAGTAGTAATAGATAAATCTATCAAAAGAAAAACAGTTTGTTGCTCGCTGACCGAATGCTCCTAAACGGGGTGGGTCAGCCCCCACTACGTCACCTCACGCAACAGCCACACTGACACATGGGTCCACTCAACTGATGGCAATAAAGGAGGAAGTCACTCCAAGCCCTGAAGCCACACAGCAGCAAAGAGAAGACTGTACGGCCCTTCTCCTGGAGATCTCCTCTTCAGACCCGAAGCTCCACGGACAGGTGGGCTGCTCCCTCGTGGGCGTGTGTAGTGACGTCCAGGACCTCCCTTGCGATGGACAGGAGCACCTGTGCTGGCTCACATTAAGCTGAGCAAACGAACGTCTGGAAGAAATCAAACCCTGTACTGGGGATCAATAGTGTGTGTTCACACATGTCTGCTCATGGTCGGTGGGAGTCATGAGGAGGTAAGGGTGGAGGCGTCACTACTCGTCGTCAGTCCGTGAGCAGGAGTGGGGTGCGTGGGGAAATCGTAAGTCCTGTATGACATTTAAGCTAGCTATAGCTATAGATATATAAACTATAGATGTCCTTGCAGTTGTTTCTGGCCGTAGGAGCAGTGCATCGATTACCAAGAATTTCGTTTAACCCCCAAATAAACATATGTGGTCAAAAATAAATATAACTATATCACCTTGCAATTATGGCACTCTGATACGAAATGATAATACGAACGAGTAATACAGACACAAGACAAAACGAGACAAGACAGACAAGGAGCAAACGCAATGAACTGGTGCATTGTCCACTACCCCCCCTCCCCCCCCCCCCCCCCCCCCCCCCCCCCCCCCCCCCCCCCCCCTTAATTCTCACACTGGTCGCGTGCCAGCATTGTCGCGTACAGATTTCCCTGAACTTTTCTTTCGACTAAAGGGAACTCACTCGTAAACAGTTGACAACATCATGGATTGAATTCTCCACTCTGTTACGAATAGTATCTACCGAACCTTAATGTTAGAAACTATATGGCTTTAACGAACCAACATGTCTCTACACGCACAATGAAATTAATTCTTAACCACTAAATGGTTTATTAACAAAGTTACCAAACCAATGTAGGACAGGTAGTCCTCTTCAAAGTGAACACTTCTCCGAGTGGGTCTACAGGTAGTAGAGAACAAATTACCAAATCGACAAAAAAAACCACATTATCTTCCTATTTCCCATGAGTGAAACGGCACTTTTCCGACTACCATGGCAATACTCTTTCGAAACTAAAAAAAAAAAATGGCTTAAAAAAAAAAAAAAAAAACCAAACTCTCAGCTGCTACCACAAAAAAATGAATAAAACTTCCAAACTAACCCGGCCTTCACTATCTACATTAAACACAAACACTTCCAGTGCTGACCAACAGGATGGTGGACGGGGAAAAGAGGAAGAAATAAAGGCAGGACTGTCGCCCTACGCCAAAGACGGGACAACCCAGACCTCTTCAGACTGGACCCCAACGAAGACGACTCAAAGAGCTGGAATGCTCGTTGACAGCTCCCAATGGCGGAGACCGTGCTCTCCGATCAACGAACGACTCATGAGTAAACAGTAAATTGCCTACACACATCCTCTGCTAGCACCAGAACGGTAAACAGTTGTCGCAGTGGTTCAAAATACACACATGTCCACAAGTTTTCGCGTGTCACAACAGGCGACACGCCACACTGAGGAAAGGCCTTTTTTCCTTCGCCTCCTCCTTTTTCCTTTTTCCTTCGTCTCCCGCTCTCCTTCTTTCTCCACCGTCTTCTTCATCACTTTGCTTTGACTTTCCCCTTCTTCCCCCCTACCTTTCTTCTTCTTTTTTCCTTCCTCTCCCCCCCTTCTTTTTACTTTTCCTCTCCTTCCCTCTATATTCTCTTTTTTATATCCCTGTCCTTCACTTCTTCTCTTTTTCCCCTTTGTTTTGTCTTTCCCCTCCCCCCCCTTTCTTTCTATTTCCTCACCCCTCTATCCAGTTCTCCTTCACCTAATATCCCCTGATCTCCCCTTCCCCCCCCTGTGTGTCTCCTCCCTTCCTCCCTCCTCCCTGCTCTCTTTTTTATCTCTCCCCCCCCCCCCCCTCCCTTTCCGCTCTCCCTCCTCCCTGTTCTTTCTCCCCCTATTTCTTCCACTTGGTCCCCCTGTCCTTTTCCTTTTCTACGGTCCACCCCTTCTCATTTTTTTTTTTTCCCCCTTCTTTCTTTCTATTCTCGGCTACTTGTGTTTGAAATTTTTTCTTTCTTCACTTTTTTTACTTTCTTCACCTCTCTGTTCACCCCTTTCCCTCGCCTTCCTTTTCCACCCTTTTTTCGCCATTATCCCTTCCCCCCTTTTTTTTTTTTTTTTTTTTTTTTTTACTTTTCTCCCTTCCCCACCCCCTCTTCCTTCCCCCCTGACTCCCTTTTGATAATCTTAGCTTGGCATTCCCCTGGTTTTTGCTTTGTCCTTTTTTTGTTTTTTTCCCCCACTTTTTCCCCCCTTCTTTATACCCCCTTTCCCCTTTTTATTTTCACCACCGTATATTCTTTCTCACCCCTCCAATTTATCCCTCCCCCTCTTTCCACCTTTCTAATCCTGTTCCTTCTTTTTTTCCGCCTTATGTCCACTCTCCCTTTTTTCCTTTCTTTACCTTTTCTTTTCTTGCTTTTTTTCCTCTCCCCTTTTTTTTTCCCTTTTCCACTCCTTTTTTTTCCCCCCCCCCATCTCCCCCCCCCCTTCCTCCCCCCCTTTTTCCCCCCCCTTTTTTCCCCCCCCCCTTTTCGTTCCTTTTTGCCTTTCTTCCCCCCCTTGTCATTCCCTTCGTCTTTCCCTCTCTCTCCTTTTTTTTGTCTTCTTTTTTCCTTTTCTTTTTTCTCCTCCTCCCCCCCCCTTTTTTCTTTTCCCCCCCCTCTTTTTTCCTCTCATCGATTTCTCGGAGTCCTCCGAGCTCTCCTTCATCTCTATCTCTTTCTTACTCTCTCGTTCTTCCCCCCTCGCTCCTCCTTTTCCCCCTCCCCCCTCTCCCTTCTTCTCTCTTTTCATTTACTCCGTCCCCGCTCGATCCTTACCCCCCCGCTTCCCTTCCCTCCCCTTGTCCTCTACTTCCACCCCGTTAACTTTTTCCCTTCACAATTTACTATGCCTCCTCCGTTTAACCACACCTACTTGCTTCTTCACTATTTTCCTCTCTCTTTTCCCCTCCTTACTCTGCCCCACTCCCTGCCCACATTTTTTTCGCCCCTTTCCTTTTTTCTTCTCCTCTCGTCCTCCCCTTTTTTCTTTCCGTCCCACTTTCCGTCCCCTTACTTCTCAAAATTTCTTCTTATAGTATGTTTCCTGGACTCCCTTTCCCTCCCTCTTTCTCCCCATTTTTTTTTTTCCTTACTTTTTTTTTTTTAAGCCTTTTTTTTTGTTACTGCATACCATCCCCTCCATTGCTATCTAGTCTTTTCCCCCTTTTTCTTTCTTCCCTTTTCTTTTTTTCTTTTTTCCCCATTGTTCCGCCTTTTCCCTTTTCTTTTCTTTTTTTTTTTTTCTGTTTTGCGAACATTGTTGCCATTTTGCCGATTTGAGGACGACACTTTTTCTATTTTTTTGGGGGCCAATGCACTTTGATGGTACATCTATTATTACCTCCCTCCCCTAATCAGATCTTGTTCTTCTCGTATAATTGGGTCATGGAGCTTTTTTGTTGTTAGACCCCTTATTTCGCTACTTTTTAGTTTCCACTCTAGCCATCTTTCCCTGTCATATGTAGACTTCCTCTCGCTATACCCCGCTCCCCTTCCTTTTTTTTTGTTTTCCGAGTTTTTCAGACTGTTTATTTAGGCCCCCTTACCGGTCCCCCCACTCACCCTTTTTAGGTCGGAGGTTTTTTGGGCGGTATTCTCAGTTCTTAGCCATGCTGAATTTGTATTCACACTTTTATACCGTCCTTAGTTTGTGATCATCTGGGAGACTTTTTTTATCATCCCTTACCAGGGATGACAGGATTTCATTCCGATATACGTGCACACAAACCGTGTTCCACGAAAAAATCTTTTTTTTTTTTTTTGAACTTTCCCCCGCACCACAGCCCCCCCCCCCCTCCCCGCTTGCTCAGCCCCAACTGCACTCCCTACGCCTTTCTAGAACCCAGCCTCTGACCCCCGGCTGACTCTTAGTTCGTGTTGTCTCATGATTATTTGGCTGTGTGGTCGTCATTTGTTGTCGCTTTATCCTGTATCATGAATACGTCATTCCGTCCTCCACTTATCTCGGCCCCATCTCTTTCTGAATATTGCCGTTTTCCATCATTATTCCTTTTGCCCCATGCCCCCGTAGCCGCGTGCTCATCCGACACCAGCACACGACTATCATGCCCTTGTTCATCGATTTAATCATCCATACTGTCACCCTTTACCTTCCGGGTTTTTAAGAACTTGTTGGAGAGAGTGCCCACCTGCAGAATTTATTGCATTGACATCACAACGGACATCGTTCCATCCCCTGTTTGGTATTTGTGTCCTGTCTGTGGGCCTAGCTCACCTGGTTGTTTTCTCCTATGTCCCATTTGAATGTAGGCTCTGTTATTTGCATCTTTTCTCACCTAGTTTTCTTCTCTGTTCCTGTTTGGTTTCTATTTCGCCTGCTATCTTCACTGTCAGGTACCAAGACCATTTTGATGCTGTTTAGCGATTGACGGACAGTATTGGTTGGCTGATACACCCTCCCGTGCTCAGGATATGCCAACTGGCCATCTCTAATCGCCACCTGCTTTGATTGCATTTTCTTTATTAAGAATCTGAAGAACACTTGATATATAATAACTATGGTAAGGCCACTATAAGAGACTGCCCCCAATATAAGTTTGCTACCACCATTTGTTAGATCCCCCCTTTCCAGTGTCACCCGTCATATCGCAGTGTGTGACGTAAACATAGAGTTACCGAACGCGCGGACGTAAGCATTCGCCCTAATCTGCGGAGAGTGTCTAATCCTCAATACATTTTTATTTAAAAAAAAAAAACCTCATCTTCGTAAGCAACAAATTCATGATTGCTCAGCGCCGCGCAGTATGAGCGATGAGAGAGAGTGAGAGATTGATGAGAGCAGCAATCCATTTTACCACTAGCCCATCAAGAGCTCTTTAGGACAAGGCCTGTCGAAGTAACCTGCTCGGAGCAAAAACTCCAGGTGAGAAACCCAGTAAGACATGACGTACGTTGACCCTTGACAAGAAATATAACAAACGTGTAAAGAGGAAGCTAGGATCGGGCTGGCTTGCTGTACATGGTTATTTTTGTGTTTGATCTGTGTTTAGAATACTCGTCTTCTGCCAAACTCTTCACAACCCTACATCCTTATCGACCGCACACTGCGGTTTCTGCAATGCCTAGAATAAAGAGCGACAGGGCAGCGTTACTAGTCCCTGTGGCGTATTTCACACTGTTTTTGACCATAAGACATAGGTGAATCTGGTTGTAGACAGACAGTGTTGTATGACCAAAACAATTTAACACACGGCTGAAGTTGAAAGGAGAGTGGGAAGTCTGTCAAAGCGTGAAGGTATGGGGCCAGTGAAAAAAACAATGACAACAAAAACAATTCTTTACCTCAGTTGGCTCTGTGTGTGTGTGTGTTGTGTTAAAAAAGCGGACATGAAACTACTAGAAAAATGGGGGGGGGGTTTTTAGGACGATGTCACAATTGAGGTCAATCACAGGAACGATACGAACTTGGACAACTTAATCAATCACGCCAGGAAAATTAATGCGCGAAGAAGTGGACTAACTGTACAAAAATGGGATATGCCGAGGACGGGGATCCTATCGAGATGTGACAACGATCAAAAAATTATCTTTCAAGAGAGAGGGAGGACTCGGTGAAAACTGACGTTCCCCACTCTTAGAGATACTAGTTCTTTGATTTGGAGCAATGGATGGACAGTAAATGACTAATTGTATTTAAAATTTATCTTCCACATACCCCGCTTATATATAGTACAGTCGGCCAAAAGCTATTTCCCTCATTTTTTTTCAGTTAATGGGGGAACCTCTGCTTCCGCTGTCAGAGGTCTTCTTTTCTTATTACTAAATACTCCCCGAGTTACTCGCGAACTCGGGCTTTATAAGAAAAACCACTCGCAGTAATGGTAAAGTTGCATGTCATGGGTTCCCCACAGAGATTACTAAATACTCCCACTCCCCCGATTAATAGCAATGAGGTTATAAGAAAACACTCCTGTAAGTAAATGCATTTCTGATTCCCCACAGGACAGGACTCCTAGTTTACTACAAATGAGAAAAAATGTCCACTTCTGACCCTGTCTCTGCCAGAGAAACCTCCCCTCTAATTTACCGGATGTAGCCCAAATGCCTGCCCACGGCACAACAGGAAACATGAGAAACGTACCAAGTGTCAACCTAGCTCCAGCCAACAGTAGCTGTGCCACCGGCGAAACTTTTGTTACTGTTATCCTTTGGATGCTAACCACAGATGATGGAGAAAGGGAAGACAAGAAAGTCGTTGTCGTTGACAAGAAAAAAATCAACTTATTGATGAAGAAGAACCGTTTTCCTTAAAGAAAAAAAATCTACCATATAGCAGGTTCAAGTTCATCCATCCACAGTAACTGTTTGTGTTGAAGAACAAAGAGAGGTACAGGGCTGAATTCTAGAGCGGCACTGTAGACCCGTCGACACAACGACAACATCAACCACAGCATGCTGACGTCAACAGAGAACTCCTGGACTGGTTCGTCAATGCAAGGTGCTCTCTCTCTCTCTCTCTCTCTCTCTCTCTCTCTCTACTCTCTCTCTCTCTCTCTCTTTTAGGATTACTTGGGGGGTGACGTCTTCAATCTAAAGTGAGACAGCTTTTTATTCTGGAGACTATTTGCCAGATAAGACACACTGTTTCAAAAACGAGAAATGCCATGGTGACCAGAAAAAGATCACCCGTTCTGTGATGCAGCACCATGATCAGCACGGAAAAACTCACCGCTAATGATCGAGAAATTCAACAAGCCCAGATGTTTCCATGGCATCAAGAAACTGCTGTTGATTACAAGGCCAACGTCAAGGCGTGGATGACGGCAAACATTTTCAAAGACTGGCTGCAGTCATTTGACAGAGAGATGGACCGGCAGAAACACACAAGTTCTGCCGGTGCTGACAACTGTCTGGCACACAATATCCCGCTGGTGCTAAATGCGAAGGATGTCCTCTTCTTGCCGCCAAAGTCCACATCACAATGACAGCCGTGTGATGCAGGGATCATTCAAAATATGAAAGTCCACTGTCGCACGGCCAAAGTTCTCGAGCTGATGGCATATACAGATGCAGGAGGAGCTGCTGAAAAATTACCAATTCACTCTACTTGACGCCGTGTGTACCTTAAAAACAAGCATTGGGACAATGTGAACCCAAGCACAAATGCAAATGCGTCTGCAAAGCTTGAATTCAGGATGGATGAAACGGTGGCAAAAAGAGATGAATCGCCAGAGTGATTGAATATGTGGACAGTGAGATTGAACAACCTCTTTGATGAGTGCGACGAGAAAGCATTTCATCCCGACTACAACCCATTTCACAAACTGGCAACTGGCACAGAAAAGATTCAACACCCTCCACGTCAGCTGCTCTAGAACCAATTAGGTCTACTGAAAGAACACTTGAGGAACAGGAAGACTTTGGGGTTCAAACTGAAAAAGTGTCAAGAAAAGACAGAGATTGGATGTGGTGTGTGGAAAATTAAAATTTACCTGCTTGCAGGCAGACTGCGGCTAAAAGCTCTTGAACTCGTTCAATGCTGCATTTGTTGCCAAACTGTCGTCGAAAATCATTTTGGCATGTACTGGACGTCAGAACTAAAGTAAACGAATCGACTTGTTCCTACCGAGAAAAGACCTGGGAGAAAAAAGTCCGAATCACGAGATAGATCCAGGACCCCGAGCGAGGAAGAGGAAAACAAAGAAAAAGAAGACCTATAGAGGGAGGAAAAACGCTGGCAAGAAGAAAAGGACGACCGTAGCGTGGAGGAAAATCAAAGAGGGGCATAACGAAAAGGAATCGTAGGAGGGTGAAAAGCTGGCATTTGACAAAGAGAGGAAAAAGCGAGAGAAGAGGGCATGGAAAAGATCGGAACGGAGGGCGTCCTTAAGAAATGATGAGGAAAGGATGAAGATTTGGGGTCTTGAGGGGAAGCGGAGATTTTGCAGGAGAGGAAGTGGGAGGGAGCTTATGAAGAATGATGATGAAGATGGTACAGGTGAGAAGGAATTGATAGAGAGGGAAAAGCGGGATGAGCGTTCAAGAGAGGAATTTACGATGAGGGGGAAGGAGGAGGACTAGAGAAGGAATGAGCGGGAGATGGCGGCTGAGTCGAGCTGGCCAAAGGCGGTGAAGGGAGGAGAGATTGAGAGAGGAGAAGGATTGCAGGGAAGAACAAAAACAGAATGAAAGGATGGTGGGAGGGATTGGGAGAAGATCGAGCAAGGAGGAGAAAAGTAAGATTTCAAGGCGATGAAGGCAAAAAAGGTTCAATTAGAAACAAGACAGGAGTAGCGCAGGAAATGGATGAAGGAAATGATGACCATTGCGAAGAGTTACGGGAGGGCCATAAGGACCCTGTACACGGAGAGAGCGTATCCGGCAAAGTGAGAGATGATAGTTCAGCAGAATGGCCACCGAAGATGCATGTACTCGGTGCAGTTAAATGGCGGGTTAGATGGATGACGGAAAAGTGGGATAAAAGAAGTTGTGCGTCAAACAATGGGGGTATGGTGGGAGGGAAATGCGGGATCAAGATTTTTTCTTTCAAAGGAGGAAACTTTCCGCATGAAACCATAATGAGAATTCAAATTGAACATAAATTAGACAGAAACCTAAGCGAGACATGCCTGACCATTTGCGAATCGTTACGGCTACAACATGATAAAGCACCCTGTAGCGGTAAAGCTGCGTCCTTCAAAGTTCACTTTAGGATGAAGATTCAGCAGAAGTGGCTCCCCAGCTGTAGACCACCACGCGCCACAGCCCATGAAGATATGATGCTGACGGCACTGCCTAACCCGTTGTGCTTCACGATGGGTTTACCCCCACCGAGCTGATGTCCACGATCGAGAATGCGAATAATCGCTCGTTTTTAAGAAACAACCGCAGGGCATTGCATGAGTATCTGGGCACACACAAATTTGAAAGGAGAGTCTGAGTGGTGGGTGGTAGATCTGCTCAAAAGTTCATGCCATGGTACTCTGAGCATATATGCGTCAGGGTGGTCGAAACTTTCAGACCAGAGCAGACTGTTCAGATCTGAAGCATGAAGCAGAAGTTGCATCAGTGCGCAAAACCAAGGGCTACTTTTCAGGGAGTTGGCAATTGCACGCTTAAGTAACATCCTGAACCCCATAGTTGATGTCCTTTTTATCGGAGCATGGAGGGTGCCACAGTCAGAGGGGACCTCACGAATGGACATCCACTCCTTCCCAAGAGCCCGTCTTCTTTGTCAGGGGTGTCAGATGGGCCATCATGTGGACATCCACTATTAGGGCAATTTAGCCGTCTTCTTTTCAGTGGCGTGTACTCAGATGGCCATCTGCATGTGGACATCCATTGATAGGCAAGCACCGTCTTCTTTTCACAGGGGTCTCAGATGGCCATCATGTGGACATCCACTCTAGGCAGAGGCGTCTTTCTTTTGGCAGTTGGTCTCAGATGGCCATCCTGTGGACATCCACATCTAGGCAATCCGTGTCTTCTTTCAGTGGTGTCAGATGGCCATCAGCCCCCCCTTCTTTTTGGGACATCCACTCTAGGCAAAGCCCGTTATTCTTTTGCAGTGGTCTCAGATGGCGGCATCTGTGGTGACATCCCAACTCTAGGCAAGGCCGTCTTCTTTTCAGAAGTGGTCTCAGATGGCCATGCATGGTGGACAGCCACGCCTAGGCCAAGGTACTGCGTCATTCCGTTTCAGTGGTCTCAGGATGGTCTCATATGGCCCATGTCATGGACTATCCCATCTTTTCTAGGCAGGGAAACAGAGAGGTCATGAAGATTGGCGGGTGGGGTGACCACGTCATTGTGCTGAGTCCACACAACATCGGCCACAATGTTGTTTGTGGTGTGTGTGCACGTCCCGTCAAACACGCACGTGGTTTATTGCTGTGTGTGCAATTGTGTGTGTGCACGTGCGTGGCGTACGTGCGCGTGCGTGCAATGGCGCGTTGGTTATGGTGGTAGTTGTGTATGTGTTATGGCAGGTTTGTTTTGTAGGTTGTGTTGTTGTTAACTTTATTTTCATAGTGTCAAAGACAGGGCAGATTATAGCGTTACACAATAACAACCTACCTAAATACAGGTTAGATATCAGGCATTCCATCACGGGAGTTCAAGTTGTATTACTGTGATACTATAACGCTGTATTCATTAATGTTCATTAGGCGTTACCGTCCTTTAGTACATGTTTGCCTCAGATTAGGCAGTTTCTTTGGTTGTATCTTGTGGTTTGGTTGTTTACTCAACATATATTTCTCGTTCGAATTTGGGACATGTTTTCATTTTCATTTTGTCTATTGAGCACGATTTTGATAAACGATTGTATTGTTGCTTAACACGCTGATTTTTTGGTTTGCCTATTTAAGCTGTAATGTGACTAATTTCGACTTTCTGAAACAAGATACAAAAAAATAATCAAAACTTTCTTATAAAGGATGACATGGGTTATAGGGAAATTTTTGTTAAACCCCAGTAAAGGAAACAACTTTGTCTAGGCCCTTCGACTTAACTATAAGCGGGAATGTACGGTACTGTTTAATGCTGAGAACAGTTTAAACAAAATCTATGCATCGGCAGGTGGAAACTGACCTAAAACCCCCAAGATCCGAACATGAAATTATAGATGGTAACAAACATTTCCTTTTTTTCATAGAATGTTTGCATTTATAGATTGGTTCGTGCTGACTGTAAGGAGGACCTGTTAGATTTGGTGTCGAGTTTCATTTTCGGTGGAAAAAATCATTTCGTATGTATACAATCCTGCCACGTACACGAACTACTAAAACCTTCTTGTAATCTAATCTGTAACCGTTACGTCTAAGAGCTGGGAACCATGAAATCCATTTACCGATGAGCACCTTGTCTTAAAGCAAACTTGATCAGTTTTTAAGTCACATTACTGTCAAACAATGCCACAATGGGATAGAAAGGTTTACCAAATCTGACAAGTTCTACGCTGATGCCTTTCATTGATAAAAGATGAACAGTGTGTTCAATTTTTCAATTCATCAATTCCAATGGGACGTGGAATTTTCCTGGATGTTAGAGATTTTAAGTGCCTGCATAAGGGAGACCGACTGGGAGAATCAAACGCATAGTGGACCGTCTAGTTGAGGGAATCACGTTTTCCCGGTGAATTGTCAAAGTCGCAAAAGAATATTAATTCAGGGCCTTCAATACGCTGACTAATGTCATCAGTTACAAATCGAAAACAATTTCACACCTCAATGTGAAACCGTTCTCTCACTTTTAAAACGGTCTAACAATACAGCCAGCCCCACTTCTCGGGTTCCAAGCACAAATCAAGCACCAATCAGTATTCAATCTGTTAATATGTTCAGTCACGGAGTTATCAATATTGTGAGCAGAGGAGCGGAACTTCCCATGGATATTAAGTGAATCAGTGGGTTGGATAAATTTGTGTGATTAGATGTCCAGGCTGCAAATTGTTCATTCTCCCACGAAGGGGCATGGGTGTGAGTAGGAAGCTTTTGTTTGCTATTTCTGGCTGGCTGATTATGATTTCCTAAAAAGGTTCTGAAAGGTTAACTGTGTTATGGATTTTAATGACTGGGGAATGAATTTAGCTCCTTTTTAATGGCAAAATGAAGGACAGATCGGACCTCATACGAACTTCGGCCATCTCTGTGAGAACACAAATTTCGAACGAGGAGCTTCGTGCAAAAACATATACACCATGGAAGCAGAAAGAGTTCTTAGCTGATCAGTAGGTAAAACACCTGCTGCCTGTATATGGTGATAAATTTGTGCAGAAATGAAATTCTTAAGGAAAGTTGTGGGGTAGGCTCCTGCAGTCATTTAGTTTGTATATTTAGTTACTATATGTTTGTTGTTGAGCACTGAAAAAAATACCAAATGGGTCCAAGCCAAAACCAACTACGTGAATTTGGAAACGCACAAGTGACGTTGATAGCAAATATTAACATTTTTGTATCCTGTGCCATTTTGAAGGTTTCTCGTGCGAACAATTTGAAAGAGGTTTGAGCTCTTTTCGTGCTTTAGTTAGGATATTGCTCAATATGGCTGGTCCAGGACAGTTTTGATGTAAGCGAGAAACACCTCAAAACTTGGTTTTTAGAGTACATCGTATGACTGAACCATGGATAGAAAATAAGGAATGGTTTTCCAAGGTTGTATCTGAATTAAAAAGAGCATCATATTGGGATTGCAAAGAAGAATAACGAAAAAAACAATTTAAGTTCAGCCTTGCCTTTACTTAATTTTGATCGAGTTAGTTGGCATAACTTCTTGGTGTACATCAGAGTTGTGGTTGGAGTTTTCTTTTCGTTGATACTTTCATCCATAGACATATGCCATCGTTATATTGAACTAAAACTGCATCATCTTTCGATAACCCTCTAGGAAGGTCTGAACAGCATTAAAATATTGAACAAATAGGGGCAATGACTTTTCCCCAGGAAGGCCGCCCATGATGAAGAGATCTACTATTGGAAGGTAAGTATCTCCCAATCCTATGGGAGGTAGGCAACTTCTCTTTCATTAAACATGACATCATGAAGAACATCACCTCAGGGACGGCATTCACCCCACCACAAGAGCTCAAGCATACTGGCTGGCAACACTGGACGTTGTGTCCGAAACTGGTGTGGAAACCCCGAAACGGCCTGCACGTCAGCCCAGATTCCACCGTCCCCAGTCCTACCCTGGCCCTCAGCACCATGCCTGGCATAACCGCTTCTATGCTTTGGATGACTGGGACATGCCTCACCAACATTTTGATGATGACTTTTGTCTCAGAGATCAAGATTCCCTGACATGTACGAAGCCCGAGAATTTTCCATTGTTTCTTCGTCATCAATGACCTTATTAATAGAATCCATCTATTTTTTAGATGTAAGAATTAGTTGATTTAAGCTATTGTTAAACAGAATCGATTTTTTTTTACAGAAATTTCTCTACTTTTCTTCTCATGCACCCTTTGCTTCACTTTTTCTATATAATGCTCCCCCCCACCCCCACCCCCACCCCTCCCCACTCAGTATCATGCAAATCTCTGTGACCACCTTGATTTCTTATTTAGCATATAATAATAGTTCACCAATAATGAGTTGAACTGACTGAAAATATTTTTGATGTATCCAGTGGGACTGTCGTTCCCTGGTCCTTAAAACTGAGGGACTGTTGGTCAACATCTTATACAACACGATCACAATATTATATCTATTCATTCCTTCAATGTTGAAAAAGAAAGAAAAGCCAAAGACGAATAATATACTATCATCCGCCAGTCCATCAAAAGGATGATACTACTGGGAAAGTCCTCTACGGCTGTTGATGTGCGTGTAGGGGATTTCTTTTTTACAATCTTTGCCCCAGTCCTGCACCATCTGATCATAGTTTCTTTTTCGTTTAGTTGACCGCAGCTACTTTTTTGTCAAGAGACTTGAGATCTAAAAGTGCAAAACTTCTGTGTAGGTAATTCAAAGCGAGGAGATCATCGATTAACCCAAAGACTTTCGAGCAGATCATAGATCAACACTAGTAGTCATGGTAAAAGGTGTAAAAAAAGCGGAGAAGAAGGGGATGGGGGGGGGGGGGGGGGGGGGTAGGGGGTATTGTCGGGTTGACCTGAAATCAAATACACGTGGTTGCCACTTGAGCTTCTTCTTTTAATGGTCAGTCTTTTGTGATGAAAGTTTTCCCTAGTAGAAATAATTTACTTTTGGTTTGTAAGGATGACTCGTGCGGACTATATCCGTCACAATGGCGTGGAGATTCAGGACAGTGTGTGAACCATGTCGTACGACAACTATCAAATGAAAGAAGGCCTGTCAGTGTCACAGGTGTGAACCCATGTCGTACGACAACCAGGCAAAACTGAAAGAAGCCTCAGAACAGTGTGCTGAACCTGTCGTACCGCCAACCGACAAATGAAAGAAGGCCTTTCAGAAAAAAAAAATTTCTGGAATTTCGGGGAACTCCTGCAAGTTTTGGGATGATTGGGTATTATTAAAGAAACTTTCGGTAATTCTTTCCCCATATAATCGCCCATGAACGACGATAGACAAAGGTCACGTGGACCTTCGTAACCAATTCAAACACCACCACACCATAACCACACCAACACACACACACACACACACACCACACACACCCACCACACACAAACAAACACCACACACGCACACCGCACACACACAACACCATAATCACACACACGACACCCACACCACACACACACACAGTGGAATAGTTGGCCAAAGGAAGTTCCAGTCAGATGAGTACGATTCATTCGCCAGTCAATGATTTGGACATTGTTCTGAGAGAGAGAGAGTTCAGAGTATTCGAGAGCAGAGAGAGATTGAGAGAAGATAGAGATCAGAGAGAGAGGTGGTACGTAAGATGTCTTCCTTATGTATATACAACACACCTATAGCCGTAGAAATAAGTTAATTTTTTAATCCCTGTCCCCTCCCCTTCCCTAGGTGCGTGCCTTAAATAAGCAAGATATTTCTAACAATCACACAAGCCGCGAAGGAACAAAATAATTTATTTATTTCTAGATTTTTTAAAATGTAGAAGACAGTTCAAACACTGGCTTTCACGTATTTAGTTTCGACCATGATGGTATATTAACTGGGATTAAAGGCTGCTTTCTCGGTAACCAACGGGATTTCTGAAGTTTAAGAATCCTCACAACTAACTGTAGAAAAACTTCCAGTTAGGCTCAGACTTTTCTGACAGTAACATGGAAAGGTCCTTAGCCCCGCTAATTATGACAAAAGTAGTAGACATGGATGTATCCCTTCTCATTAGGAAAGCGCATTGATCAGTAAGATTTAAGTCTGCCAAATCACGTTTAAACATAGATTTGCTGATGATTGAACTCTTTAAGACATTAAACTGAATATATCCTACATAACTCAGGTGCTATAAGTTTTGCTTTTAAATTTGAAGAAAAGGACAAGTTATTTGTTCTGACATTTTTCGAAAACGAAACTGGGTTTTGGTTTAAATAGTAACGGTAACAATGATCAACTTTGCACCTTTAGGCCTAACTTGAATAAACACTGTTGTTTTGTGTTTAAGTGGTACCAATACACTGCATCAATCATAGACTTGTTATGGACCCAAACATGCGTGTTAAACTAGCTGCTTAGGCTTATGACAAAGGAAATCCCAGTATGACTACCCTCTGAATGGCAGAGACTATTCTCAGTCATCTTACAATGAGTTTACTGTGTGTATACTTGACTAAGGGTTCTCTCATTCCGTTCAGCCTACATTGCTATGAATGATGTGATGACTCACAGTTTGTCATCGTATTTGGACTGCTGATTGAATCGGCCTCGCACTTCTTTCTCCTTATTTTCCCTTCACTTATGTATGTCTTTTTCTTTTTCTGTTTTTTCGTTCGTTCCTGTTCTTTTTTTTTTTTTTTTTTTGTTTTTTTTTTTTTTCTTTTTTCTTTTTTTTTCTTTTTTTTTTTTCTTTTTTTTTTTTTTTTTTTTTTTTTTTTTTTTTTTTTTTTTTTTTTTCTTTTTTTTTTTTTTTTTTTTTTTTGACTTTTTTTTCTTTCTTTTTTTTGTTTTTTTGTTAAATGACATCGGCAGCCGAAGGACAAAACTCCATTAAATTTATTGTTCAGGCCCCTCAGAGGATCATGTTTCTCGTGCATTGTTGTTGTTCTATACAACTCGGTCTGCTGACACGATGAAACTTCTTCTTCCTCCTTAGTTACAATCACAGTTTATTGTGGAGAGGTAAAAAACATTTTACAAACACAGTTATAAAGGATGAGAGGTTAAATTAGGAACACTACAGTCAGGATTTCTCCATCACTTAGTTTTACAAACACGGTTTGCTTGCCCGCACATTCGTGTCGCTGCGCACGCCCACGATGACCCAGTGTCTGGAATGCTGACCATGGTGACAGAAAGGTCAATACACTATATGTCGCTTCCACCTCCAAGTTCCCTGCACCTTTTTTCACCGAGGATCAACCAGGAGGGACACAACCGCCAGAGAGTGGACTGATAGCGGGAACTCTGTCGGATGTAGATGAGAAAATTTGCTAGAAGCATTCACCATCTCAAGCAGATGACACAGAGCCGATCACACACTTTGAACAAATTGCACAGATAATCTGAGATCATAAACCCCCGCACACGACTGATATCGCCATCTCCCTCCATGATCACAGCTGGGGTTGTGCACGTGACGTATACCTCGTATACACACAGTCACCAGCATCCGACTTCTGTCACCTTGACTTCCTGTTTTCGCCACTGACGTCATATTGGACACTGCTTTCTGACGCCAGGTGGCGCGGTGATTTTGAGGCGAAAGATGATGATGGTGGTGCAGACGATCACAACGACGAGGGAGAGAGAAAGGAAGAGTGAATGCGAGGATCAGGTGATTGTAGATGATGTTGATGATGGTTCGGTGACGGAGGTAGAAAGGGGACGAGCGAGAGATGAAGGTGGAGGTGTTGGTGAGGGGGTCTGTGACTTCAAACGGTCTGATATCGCAGGCTGAAGGCTGCAGTGAAGCACTATTTGAATGTACACACCTACTACAACGATCAGTATGGCATATACCTGCAAAAACATATACCAATGTGAGAAAAGGTCCTCGGATGGAATAGGTAAGTAAGTTGTTTTTAAACCACAAAAACC
Source organism: Conus betulinus (assembly GCA_016801955.1). NCBI lineage: Eukaryota > Metazoa > Mollusca > Gastropoda > Neogastropoda > Conidae > Conus > Conus betulinus. The sequence continues at coordinate 2,766 of JADBJO010021112.1, read as the reverse complement.
TAGGAGTTGTGGTATTCACTGATTTTTAAAAAAAAATAGTGCTAATACTGCATTAAATTCTATGAAGTGTAATTGCATCCTTTCATTCTTCCCATTGGTACAGACCTTGACAATCAAAATTCACGTGGAATCCGTCGAACTAAAAATAGTGTTGCAGTTTCTGTTCACATTGAAATCATACCATTGTGCTCCACTTACTCAATTCTGTTGAAATATGTTTAGTACTGTTTTAATGACGATGACTTCAAGATGTTTTTAAAAACGGAAATAATACATTGAGTTATTCTGAAATCAATTTATATACGGAGATGGCATTTAAACTCATTTTCACCTACTGTTCAAGACTAAACAATGCAGATATCTATCTTTGTGATGATAAATTTTCCTTCATTTTATCTTTTTTTACACACACCAACACACACACACACACAGCGCGCGGCGCGCCCGCGCGCGCGCGCACACACACACACACACACACGCACGACACACACACACACAACAACAAACACACACACACACACACACCACACGCGTAACACCACACACACACACACACACACACACACACACACACCCACACACACCACCACCACACCACACCACCACAACAAACAACAACAACACACAAACACTAACAAACACACACACACAACACAACACACAACCACAACACAACACAACACAACACAACTTTAACACAGCAACATCAGCACACAAACACAACACACACAAACATGACACACTGACTTTGTTCTGAAGATCCTGGGCAGCTTGAGGGGACTCAGAACACAGACAACCGTTCCACATATGCTATGACAGCCGTGAGTCACGTTGGACAGGACCACAAAGCCAGACAACTTCCCCAGGACGGTGCCGGAGTATCGTTCTCCCCAATAATTTCCTGCCTCACGACTCCACCAGACTGATGACAGCGTAGGACGTGCCACATATCAGGAATAGCAGGAACCCTGTGTCGGACACTGCCAGACTGAAAATAAGCGCGCGCGCGCGCACACACACACACACACACACACACACACACACAACACACACGCACGCCAACACAGCACGCACGCACGAGTGCACACACACACACAAACACACACATCCACACACAACACACACACACGCACGCACGCACGCACAACACACACACACATACGTGCCACATGCACCCACGCACACACCGCACGCACGCACGCAGCACGCACGCGCGGCGCGGGCGCACACACACACACACACACACACACACACACACCGAATTGGAAAAGAAACACACACACATCACACAAAACCAACACACACACACACACACACACACACACACACACACACACACACATACAAACACACACAAAACCGATTGGAAAAGAAACACACACACACACACACCCACACAAAACACACCACACACACACACACACACACACAACACACACGGCATATAAAAGGCAATACTGTCTGTCTGTCTGTATGTTGTTCCTCCGCGTGTGCTAAACCGCTGGATGGATCTTCACCATATTTGGCATGCATCTTCACTTACCGATGAAAAGTCTTGACGGGCCCGATTTCAAAAAAGGGGTTAGTTTAAAATAAATAAATAAATAAACATTTCTACCCTTGCACCAACAGGGATTCACGCTGAATGAAGTTGTCACACACACACACGCGGAGCACGAAGGGACAGTAGGGCGGGAAGGGGTAGAGAATGGGAGCGGGATGATGACTGACGGGAATACAAACAGCAACTCGGGTCGACGATCACGTGAAATTATTGCGTCGTGACGAAATTTGCGTCCACAGCCCGTCCCACAGACGCAAAAACGGGACATCAGAACACTACACAAACAGACAAAAACTCGCCGGGCGAGACGGGTCGAAGCGCGTAAGCGCTAGTAGTATAATATATATATATAGATATAGATCTATATTATATCATATAATTATATATATATTAGTTTGTGCATACATATTTACGTACAATAAATACATCGTGTGTGCGTGCGGCGTGCGTGCGTGGTGGTGCGGTGTGGTGTGTGTGTGGGTCGCATATATGTGTGTGTGTAGTGTGTTGTGAGGTGGGAGGGTGTGTGTAGTGTGGATGTGTGTGTGTTGTGTGTGTGTGTTGTGTGGGTGTGTGTGTGTGTTGTGTGTTTATGAGAGAGAGAGAGAGGAGAGCAGAAGAGAGGAGCGAGATTTTTTTAGGGGACAGAGAAGGAGAGGAGGATGGGAGGGGGGAGTGGGCATTAAGAGACCCTATTGCACTCTGAGAATTCTTGTGTCTCCTGTAGTTATACGTGTTGTACATTCCTTATTTATGATTTCAAGATGGAACACCGTCTAAGATGTTCCGCGCTTAACTCTTTATACTTCCTCTTTTTATACGACTATCGGATTCTCTTTGTTCGCCAGTTCGTATCAACAGTATTTCATTTTCTAGCAACAGGGACGCTAGTCATGGATGACTTCCATACTGATTGAATGTAATATATTCTGTCGCCTTGATGTATTTCCATTGTAATACATAACAAAAAAGAGGGTATAAATGGAAGTTGAATGTTCATGATGTTGGGTCCGTGTGTCTGTTAACACTCGACTACTTCTAATCCAAAATCAATGTCTTCAGTTAAAATCGGTCTTAGGATAGAATAGAACCCACGACCTCTCAGGCGAATCCGAGAAGCTAACCACTTCAACCAACGGCTGCTGGCGGACAGTGACTTTAGTACATTTTAAAAGGTCTTACTGTATGGTGATCCATGGACA